>BPLR01011677.1:0-87168 GCA_021605095.1 Caerostris extrusa | reverse complement strand
CTTGTTTTAGAAATTTTAAAATGGGCACATGTTTTGGGAAATGAATGTCAAGGGTAAAAGCATCATCTATCAAATTCTCAAATCTTCTTGTTTTAGGAATAAACATTAAAAAAACAGTTATCTAATATTCTCCAAATGTTTTTCTTTTTTTATAAAACTACAGCTTGAGACTTGTTTCAGTTATAATCTTTGATCATCAAATCGTAAGAATCTTCTAAGAAAAATAAATGGTACCAATTTTAAAAATAAAAACGAGCATATATGATAAAGTGGACCGCTGGAAATCATCAGCACGTCATTAGCAATCAACTCTTATCCATGTTTTAATTTGAACGCAAATGTAATTTATTTTTGATATCTTAATTTAATTTTTGCCCTGAGTTTCTAGCACTGTAATAAAAATTCTTTTATATTTTTACGTTTTTGTTTTTCAGAATTGCAGAACTCCCAGTCTCTCATGTTGGTTTAAATTATTACAAAATTCCCAGGATTCCCAATACAGGGTAACGTTAATAATTAAGAAACCATGAACAATTTTTCTAAAAAACCAGGTGGCAATGAATCCATCAAGAAATTAACTCTGCAAATCGTATCTCATTTGCTTTGTAAATATTTCAATTTTACAGACATATTATAACATTTAATTAAATTTAATCAAATATTTCAATTTTTAGTAATTAATAAAAATGTTCCCCAGACAACATCAGTAAAGGAATGTTTACATGAATAATTAAAAATAGTATCTTCTCTTCTAGGCAATTGAATATTGATTTATTTAAATCTTAATTTTTTAAAATAAGGAATGTAGTAGATAGTTTGTTTTTCATTATTTTAAATTCTATCGGGAAGACGGTTAATTGAATGGTTACTGTAACATTGTTAAGTACATAAGTTTTTAAAGAAAATATCGTATGAGTTGTTAGCAAACATAATAACTTCTAAGAGATAAATAACCAGCGTAACAATTTTTTCCACAGAAAGCATTAAAATAAGGTATAAATCTTTTCTCGTAAAATATTAAAGCCTTACTGGAAATAGAAATAGCTGCATGGTTAATCTTGCGTTAACAAAGGATCGCTTTTGCATTTGCCAGAATAATTATGTACATTGAGTGCATTTCTGATAGCGTATAATATTCTTAAAAATGTAATAAAACATTCAGATGGAATCTTATAGCTTATTTGCTTTGCAAAAAATTTGCAATTCACTGTACAATTTTTCTGAGTAACCAGCATTTAAATTTCTCATTAAAAAGTATTATACGTTTTTTTTTTTTTTAAATGAGGGATTCAATGTTTAAGCATGTCTTGATTTACATAAATCTACTTTGTCAATTCATAATTCTCTAAAGAAAAGAATAGATGTAACAAGGTCCACCTGGAATTGGAAATACATAAATTCATCTTTGATAGTCGTCATTGCTTATTCAAATATTATAATTTTCCATCTTGGATCTAGTTTTAAGTCTTTAAATAGTTTTTATTCTTGGTTTTATTTTAATCGCTAATATTTGTGAAGGTCTAATGTACTTCACACTGCAAATACTTCGTACTTCGTTGACTCATGATTCTTAATCATGGTACAAGAGAAGAAACTGGAAAATAAATGATAGGTTTTGATATGTTATTTAAATGTTTATGCAGATGAATAAATCAGGTATCTATTTTAATATGCTGATGTTTAAAAAATTCTTCATTGTGACTGATGTTTCGTGAACATGGTACAAGAGAAGAAATTGAAAAAGTGCACTTGCAATTCACACGAAACACATGCATTTTATTTCTTTATTAATGCAATTAAAAAGTAAATAATACAATAAAAACTTAAATAAAGAATCGAATGAGTAATATTTTGTACATTTTTTAGAAAATTTTTAGTATTTGGTTAAATGTTTGTGATAACAAAGTACTAAAAGTGATGGGCCAAATGTTTTTTATTAATTTTTTTTTTTTTATATTCATGCTTCAAAAAAAAATTATTCACAAATTTGTGTTAATCCAAACTGGCTGGAGAACTGTAATGTACTATTTAAAACAACAAGATCGACTTGCTTTAGCTTAATTTTAAAATAGAGCATATTTTGGGAAATAAATGTCAAAGAGAAAAACAAAATATATCTATAGGAATCCTTCATTCAACAAATCCCCAGAACTAGTCTGGGATAAACGTTGAAAAACATTTATATAATATTTAAATGTTTATTTTTTTATTAAACTAAAGCTGTATCGTGTTTCCTATTTTAAATCTTTCATCATTCAAATCTGATAATCTTGTAAGAAAGTGAATGGTACAATTTTAAAAATAATGAGCATATGATAAAGTGGGCCGAAGGGAAATCATCAGCATGTCATCAGTAATCATCTCTATCCGTGTTTTAATTTGAACTCAAAAGTATTTTATTTTTCGATATTTTAATTATATTTTTGTCCTAAGTTTCAGCACCATGATAAAACTTCTTTACGTTTTCGTGTTTTTGTAATTCAAATTACAGAGCTCCACTCTCACGTTGAATTTAAATTGTTACAAAATTTCCAGTATACATGGCATTCCATGGCAACTACATGGCAACTTTAATAATTGAGCAACCATGAACAATTTTTCTTAAAAAAAGGCTGCAATGAATCCCTAATGAAATTAACTCTCTTCACATCGTATCTCTTTATAAATATTTCAATTTTCACAGACATTTATAACATATTAATTAAATTTAATCAAATATTTCACTTTTGTAATTAATAAAAAATGTTCCCCAGACAACATAGTAAAAGGAAAGTTTACATGAATAATTAAAAAGGGTATATCTTCTAGGCAATTGAATATTGAGTTATTTAAATCTTAATTTTCAAAATAAAGAACGTAGTAGATTGCTTGTTCATTTTTTTGAATTCTATCCGGAAGACATTTAATATTGAATGGTTACTGTAACATTGTTAAGTATATATGTTTTTTTTAAAGAACATATCGTATGAGTTGTTAGCAAACATAATAATTTCTAGAGATAAATAATAATTATTTTTTTCCACAGAAAGCATTAAAATAAAGTATAAATCTTTTTCTCATGAAGCATTAAAACCCTTACTGGAAATAGAAATAGCTGCATGGTTAATCTTGCGTTAAAAGATCGCTTTTACATTTGCTAGAATAATTATGTACATTGAGTATATCTGATAGCGTATAATATTCTTAAAAATGTAATAAAACATTCAGTTGGAAACTTATAGCTTATTTGCTTTGCAACAATTTGCAAATCTCTGGACAATTTTTCTTAGTAACCGGCATTTAAATTTCTCATTAAAAAGTATTATGCGAAGTTTTTTTTTTTTTTTTAAATAATGGGATTCAAAGTTTAAGCATCTCTTGATTTACATAAATCTATTTTGTATATTCATATGTTGCTAAAAGAAAAGAATAGAAATAACAAGGTCCACCTGAATTGGAAATATAAATTCGTCTTTGATAGTCGTCATTGTTTATTCAAATCTTATCATCTTCCATCTTTGAAACTAGTTTTAGTCTTTAAACAACTTTTACTCTTAGTTTATTTTAATAATATTTTTTGAAAATGTCAGACTGTTAAAATACTACATTGACTGATGTTTCTTAATCATGGTACAAGAGAAGAAATGAAGAAATAAATTTTATAGATTTTGATATGTTATTTAAATGTTTATGTGGATTAATAAATCAGGTATCTATTTTAAAGCTGATATTTGTAAAGGACAAATGTACAAATACTTCATTGAATAAATCTAATTAATTCTAAAAATCACTTTCTTAAAAGAACAAGAAAAAAATTATTGTGAAACAAAAAATAACATTTTTATTCCCGGCTGCACAAGTTTATGTAGGTTTGGCTACATATACTCGCCTTTATTTGACCAGACACATTTTGACATTTATCTAACAATTGCATTTCATTTCTTTATCTACACAATTAAAAATAAATAATACTCTAAGAAATCAAATAATCAATCCAATAAGTAATAATTACTTAAATTTTTATTAACGTTTTATTATTTGATTCAATTTTTGTGATAAGAAAGTTCTAAAAGTGATGAGTCAAAACGGCTTTTTTTTGCTTTTATCTTCATGTTTAAAAAAAGGGCATATTTTTAAATATGTGTCAATCCAAACTAGCTTGAGAATTTTAACTTATTATTTAAAAAAATCAAATCTACTTGCTTTAGCGTGATTTTAAAATGGGGCATGTTTTGGGAAGTAAAATGGAATTCTTTTCATCCAACAAATCATCAGATCTTTTTGTCTGGGGACAAACATTGAAAACAGTTATCTAATATTTAAAAGTTTACTTTTTTTTATTGAACTACAATTTTAAAAATAAAATGAGCATATGATAAAATAGGCCGGGGAAATCATCACATGTCATCAGTAATCATCTCTTATCCATGTTTGAATTTGAACTGAAAAGTATTTTTATTTTTCGATAACTTAATTATATTTTTGCCCTGAGTTTCTAGCACTGTAATAAAAACGTTTTTTCATTTTTATGGTTTTTTTTCAGATTTGCAGAACTCACAACCTCTCAGGCTGGATTTAAATTATTACAAAATTCCCAGGATTCCCAATACATGGCAACGTTAATAATTGAACAACCATGAACAATTTTTCTAAAAAAAACGTGGCAATGAATCCCTAATGAAATTAACCCTCTTCACATCGTATATCTTTATAAATATTTCAATTTCACAGACATATTATAACATTTTTAATTAAATTTAATCAAATATTTCAATTTTTAGTAATTAATAAAAACGTTCCTCGGACAACATAGTAAAATGAATGCTTACATGAATAATTAAAAATGGTATATCTTCTCTTCTAGCCAATTGAATATTGAGTTATTTAAATCTTAATTTTAAAAATAAAGAATGTAGTAGATTGTTTGTTCATTATTTTGAATTCTATCCGGAAGACATTTAATATTGAATGCTTACTGTAACGTTACTAAGTATGTATGTTTTTTTAAAGAAAATATTCGTATCGTATGAGTTGTTAGCAAACATAATAACTCCTAGAGATTAATAACTAGCGTAACAATTTTTTTCCGCAGAAAACATTAAAATAAAGTATAAATCTTTTCTCATGAAACATTAAAACCCTTACTGAAATAGAAATAGCTGTATGGTTAATCTTGCGTTAACAAAGGATCGCTTTTACATTTGCTAGAATAATTATGTACATGGAGTGCATTTCTGATAGCGAATAATATTCATAAAAATGTAATAAAACATTCAGATGGAATCTTATAGCTTATTTGCTTTGCAAACAATTTGCAAATCTCTGGAAAATTTTTCTTAGTAGCCAGCATTTAAATTTCTCATTAAAAGTATTATGCGAGATGATTTATTTTAAATGATGGATTCAAAGTTTAAGCATCTCTTGATTTACATAAATCTATTTTGTGTATTCCTATTTTGCTAAAGAAAAGAATCGATATAACAAGGTCCATCTGGAACAAGAAAATATATAAATTCGTCTTTGATAGGCGTCATTGTTTATTCAAATCTTATTTTCCATCTTGAAACTAGTTTTAAGTCTTTAAACAATTTTTATTCTTGGTTTATTTTAATGGCTAATATCTGAAAAGGCCAAATGTACAAATACCTCATTGACTGATGTTTCTTAAACATGGTACAAGAGAAGAACTTAAAAAGAATTTTATAAATTTTTATACGCTATTTAAATGCGTACATAGATTAATAAATCAGTTATGTATTTAATACCTAATATTTGAAAAATTTTATAGGCGAAATGTATAAATACTTCCTCGAAAATGATTCTTAAACATTGTACAAGACAAGGAATTGAAGAAGAATTTTATACATTTTTATATGTTATTTAAATGATCATGCCGATTAATAAATCAGGTATGTATTTTAATACCTAATATTTGGAATGGGGGAAATGTAGAAATACATCATTGTCTGTTTCTTAAATATGGTACAATAGATGGAATTGAAAAAGAATTTCATAGGTTTTTATATGCCATTTAAATTTGTATGTAGATTAATATATCAGGTATCTATTTTAATAGCTAATACCTATCTGTTAGCAAACATAATAACTTCTGGAGATTAATACTTAACGTAACAATTTTTTTTTTTCCACAAAAGATATTAAGATAAAGTATAAATCTTTTCTCATGAAATATTAAAACCCTTACTGGAAATAGAAATAGCTGCATGGTTAATCTTGCGTTAACAAAGGATCGCTTTTACATTTGCTAGAATAATTATGTACATGGAGTGCATTTCTGATAGCGTATAATATTCTTAAAAATGTAATAAAACATTCAGATGGAATCTTATAGCTTATTTGCTGTACAAACAATTTGCAATTCACTGCACAATTTTTCTTAGTAACCGGCATTTAAATTTCTCATTAAAAGTATTACGCGAAGACGTTTTTTTTAAATGATGGATTCAAAGTTTGAGTAGTTCTTGATTTACATAAATCTATTTTGGTTATTCACACTTTGCTAAAGAAAAGAATGGATATAACAAGGTCCATCTGGAATTGGAAATACATAAATTCATCTTTGATAGTCGTCAATGTTTATTCAAATCTTATCATTTTCCATTTGGATCTAGTTTTAAGTCTTTAAACAATTTTTATTCTTGGTTTATTTTAATCGCTAATATTTGAAAAGGTCAAATGTACAAATACTTCATTGACTGATGTTTCTTAAACATGGTACAAGAGAAGAAATTGAAAAATAATTTTTACAGATTTTTTTTATGTTATTTAAATGCTCATGTAGATTAATAAATCAGGTATCTGTTTTAATAGATAATACTTGAAGAGGTCAAATGTACAAATATTTCATTGACTGATGTTTCTTAAACATGATACAAGAGAAAATTTGAAGAAGTATTTTATAGATTTTTTTATGTTATTTCAATACTTGTGTAGATTAATAAATCAGGCATCTATTTTAATAACTAATATTTGAAAACGTCAAATGTACAAATACTTCATTGACTGATATTTCTTAAAGATGGTACAAGAGAAAAAATTGAAATTTTCTTTTTAATAGATTTTTATATTATTTAAATGCTTATGTAGATTAATAAATCAGGTATCTATTTCTAAAAATTTTAGATGGACAAAACTTTAATTTCTCTTTATGAATTTTGTGTAAATTTTCAAAGAATCATTTTTTATTCCATCTAATTACTTAATTTCTATAGTTTTGTTTTTAAATTCCTCAGAAGTTAAATTCCTAAAAAGTAAGATTATAATGCTACACTCAACAAAAATATTTGAATGGTTTTAACATAAGCATAATTTTCTTAATCAAATACATTTTATTGCACATTTTGCAAGTACAGAAATCTCGAAAGAATTACTTAACAAAAACTATTAAAATAATGAAAATTAACAGATTGTTTAGTTAAAAAAAAACATTTCTTAATCGACTTTGACTTTTAAAATGAAAACTTTAACAATTTTACATGAAAGAAAGTAAACGATTGCAATACGTTATCATTAAAAACTAAATATAATGATTAGTTCAGCAAATATTTTGTGGTATTTTTCCTAATAATAATTAATTACAAAAATTTTCAACTTATAAAATAAAAATCAAATTACGATAAGAAATTTTTAAATAAAATCTTTAATATCCTCTTTCTTAATCAATCAATTTTTCCTAGTCAGCAATATGATCATGCTGATATAACATGAAAATAAGTTTGCAAAAATTAAATTTTTCCGAAGATGTATTGAGACTCAAATGAAATTATACTGTGCATATCCTGTTATATTAAAAAATTATGACTTGAATAATCATTTATTGTTATTTCTCTAGAAATATAAAATTCCCGCAGAATATTTAATAAATATTTTTTTTTTAAAGAAGCTCTTTATTTAAGGGACTATCTAAAGAAAGACGATTTGAAAGAAAAGTAAATTATCCACGCGTGGAATATCAATTATAATTTATTTAATGTTCTCTTTTATTATTTTGAAAATCTTCAAATTTATTTAACCCTATCAAATTAATATCAATATCAACACATTTAAGAAAAGATTTATGAATATATGGAAAATAAATTTCAATTTGTCAACGCAGTATTTTTTTTTAAAAACACATATAATATTATAATTAATATTGTTTTGGTAATCATATAAGAAGAAATTGCTTAATTTGAAACTGAAAATAATAATAATAAAAAATTTCCAGAAAATTAAAAAAAAGCAAAACTTGTAAAGAAAAACAAACAAAATGAAAATTCATTCTTTATATAACAATCAAGTTTAGTATGTAGAAAAACCGAAAGAGAAAGAACTGAAAATATAAAGATTTAATTTCTTTCGAAGAAATGTGACAAAAAATAGAAAATCTCTTTTGCTGCCAGTGAATTCATTAAAAAATAGAATTTGATAATAATTAAATTTCACAATATGAAATAAATTTACTTTGCCAACTTCTAAATATTTTTTTTTTGCTATAATACTAAAAAAAAAATGAATTTTTGAATTTTAAATTGTTTGGATAGACTTTTTTTACGAAGAAGTATAAGAAAAGGGTTTTTATAATGCAGTGTTGAGTTTAGATATTGTTTAAATAAAGTTTTAAACGTATTCAAGAAAAAAATTATTTTTAAAATAAAAGAAAAGTAAAATTAATAAGTGAATAATTATCCTTAGAGGGAATTATATATTAAAAAGAGTTTACAAAATGTTTAACTTATTTTTTTTATGACTAAATAAAACAATTTTAATTTGATCATTAATTCAATGAATTTTTTTTGTTTAAAAACATGTATAGAGTTCCCGGTTATTGTTTAATTATAAATTTAAAATCGTAGTCACGTTGAAACAAGTTGTAATAGTTGGATTATAATCATAAAAGAATAGAATAAAAATATTCATGAAGAAACTTATATCATGCTGATGTTACAGTTAACATTAACACTTATCTCATGCCATAAATTAGTGTTGTATTTGTTACTGGACATTTAAGGGCCTTCAATAACGACAATTTAAAAATATTCTAAGCACATAATAAAAATCATCATAAAAATACATTCCCTTAGTTCACAGAACTTTTTAATATGATTCTATTTTATATATGTATATATTAGATTTTATTTCTACGCTCATGGTCATTTTGTGCGCACGTTACGCTAATTAGATTGGGACCTACAGTTTAACATGGATTCCGAACCATTAACAACCATCCATGCCCCCGCCAGGATTCAAACCTGAGGCCTGTGATACCAAAGGCCAGAGCGCCAGCCAATTGTGTGTATATATATATATATATATATATATATATATATATATATATATATATAAGAATGAAATATTATTGATTTCAAATACATAATTTCACTATTAATGCACACAATAATATAGGTAGAATTTAATTTAAAAGGTTCAAGCTAACAATATCGTTAAATTTACTAGTTGCCTGCAGAAAGTGACAATGACGCATATAAACACCACAAAACTTAAGTTCTCATTATTAATAAAGCACTAAAAATGGATTGGCATTAATGTATATATATATATATATTAATGTATATTATATATAAATATATATATGTATATAATAAAATCTGGGTTTTAAGTCGTATATAATAAGTAACAAAACTTTTCCTGATTTAATGCTATGGTGAATATTTATATGTAATTTATGTATTCAATGATAATTCATAAATAGGATAATTCTTAGTATAAATAGGATAAATATGACTTATCGTAAAAAGTTAGCCTTCAGAATAATATTTGTAAACAATTGCTTTATGCAGAAATCGTTCAGCTGTTCAGAAAATATTTGTTCTTTGATTTTAAAAGAAGTTAGAGTAAAAGTGTGATATATCCTATTTTCCACAACAAACTCCCTCAGATAATTATTTAGAAAAAAAAACATGATATTAAATTAAATTCCTAGATGATTTTTTTTTGTATAAAGAAATATTTACATAAATAATCAATGCCTCACTAAATTGTACAGATCTTTTACAAAAGCTATTATGACAAGGATTTACTTTTTCTTCCATTCGAAATATTCTTGTTATATGTAAATTCAAGTCTTCAGAAATTATTACACACATTATCCTTCAAATTGGAATGTAATTCCTTTGTTCAAACTTGAAATTTGTTTGAATTAAATATGAGATTCCGAAATAACAGTTGGTGGTTTTGAATTCGTTTATGAAGGAAAATGAAAGCAATTGTAATACCTCGTAGTTGGAAAGAAACCATTAAAATTTTTAGTTATTATATTTATTTTTAAACTTCTACAAAGGACTTTAATATTCTTTGATATGAAAACATTTATTCCTTTAAAAACATGAACGTTTCGATTGACAAAAATAACAAGCCGTTTTACAATTTAAAATAGGAAACAAAAAGCATCAAGATAGAATAATAAGAATCGTAAATAAATTTTATAGTCGTCTGGAAAAATAATTGAAACAATAGCTCAAAAAAAGTGATATAATCAAAAAAAGAATTTCACGTTTTCATAAGGAGAAATTAAATTTATGTATATAATGCTGAATATGGTTTGATTTGTCTCTCTTCGGTAATTTTTTGCACACTTTAGGCTAATTAGACGAGACCTACTGTTTAATGGGGATTCCAAATCGTCCACAAACATCGATGCCACCGCCGATCAGGGCTACTCGAGTATTAATTGTGAAAACAGGCTGCATGTGCTTTTATCCAAAGAAATTGAAATTTTTCTGTATTTAGGATTAAAAATGGCAGATAGACTTGATTGGCTGTCTGTCCAAATTGACACTGAAGTTTCCGAATATTATAAGGCTCTTTTGATACTAAGAAGTTGTTGTTGTTTCTTATCCCACAAGGTAGGAGCAGCATCTGGACCAAGTTCAAGTACCCATGTGGTCTTATGGAAGGAGGGAAAGGGGGAGGACAGCTTTGGTTGTGATGGAGCACTCGTACGTAGAAGACTGACTTGGCTCCTTGACTCCGACTTTTTACGGCGTAGGTTTGTCAGCCCTAGGCACAACGCTCTACAGTCCTATTAGATCAGAAACCACATCTTAAAGTGGATTCCGGACCACTCCAAACATCTATGGTACAGCTGAGATTCGAACTCGAAACCTGTAGCAACAAGCGCTAGTCACTCGGTCATCAGTCTCTGATACCAAGAAGTTCAGAGATTATTTTTATTTATTTCTTGTAATCAGAGAAACGCTACCTCTACCACACAACAAAATATATATGAAAAATTTCTCATTGACAAAATAATAGTATATGTAATGCCACTTTTTCGCAACGTCAGTCTTAAATAGCTTGGTTTGTCTCTCTATTGTCATTTTTTTGCACACTTTAGGCTAATTAAACAGGGACCTACAGTTTAATGTGGATTACTACTACTACACTACACTACATCACACTGTGCTTCACTCACTTTGTCTAGAGCTGAGTTGCCCCTTTTACAGTTTGGGAATGATGTGGGCGAGAGGTTTTGATTGGGCTCTGTGATGCTTTACATTCATATCAAACAGGGACCTACGGCTTAAAATGGGTTCAGAGTCACTGACCCTCATCCATGCCACCACCAGGATTCGAACTTGAAGCCTGTGGTAACCAAAGGTCTGAGTGCTAGCCAAATGGCCATCAGACCGCTCAGCCATAAGCGAGTTAAGACTATTTTATTATTATTTAGTCAATATGAACACACAAAATAAGATTTTATAAACATAAAATGCTAACAAAACAAAAAATCTAAGATAATGGGAAGTTAACTAAATGAGATAATTAAATGTATTCAGTTAGATTTAAATGTCAGTCTCCAGAGAACGCTGAACGCATCCTACAATAAATCCTCCCTGGACGGAGTAACGACCCCATAACTTATCTTGCGCCATTAAGAACAAGCGGAAACAATTGATCAACATAATACACGTTTATCGGTGCTGGTGCATTGGAGCGAACATTCCATTTCTTTTAGTGGCGGGCAGTACACAGAAAATGATTCTGCCTCTTTTCTGCCTACAGCGGTAACACATTCGAAATGGGTACGTGACATCCCGGAGCCCAAAAAGGAAGTTTGGCTCCATATGTTAACATATTTCAGCAATTGTATTGAATGGAATAGTAGAATAAATATCACTGAGAGTGGAATGATTTATATGATTTCGAAAAAAGACTTGAAAACTATTTTTAAATGTAAGTTTATTTGTTATAGATTTGTTTCGTTGCATAGCTGTAATTCTACTGAAATAATTTCCATATTAATTTTTGAGAATTATGTTTCAATAGTTTAATTATTAAGGTATTTTAAATTTTAATTATTAAGGTCCCAGTTGGAACCATCTCACAATATATTTTTTCAAATATGAGGTATGTGTTTAACCAGTATTTGACCTGTGAACTTGTTTAAATTTTGAATAATGTTTGAATATCGCAGTGATAACCAACCTGTTCCTTACCTCCCACTAGTAGGTGTGTCAGTTTTCATGGTAGACTGTAGGGAATTTCTCTGTTACTGAAGCACTTTCCATTTTTAAAATTTAATTGATTTTTTTAAATATTGAAATAGAAGAATTTAAAAAAATATTAAGTATTTTTAAGAACGCCTGTCAGCCTGTCTTATCCAAATATGTTGAAAATGATAGTCAATTTATTGATACCTTTAACTACTTCATATCTTTTTTGTTGTTGTCGCATCCCTCATGGAAGAGGGGGTGCAGCTTCTGTTCTGATGGAGCACCCGTAGGTAGAAGTCTGACTTTGGCTCCGTGACGCTCTTACAGTCATAGGAGACCGGGACCTACGGCTTAAAGTGGATTACGAACCACTACAAACATCCATGGCACCGACGGGATTCGAACCCGAAACCTGTAGCACCGAGCGCCACAGCGCTAAACACTCGGCCATTCAGGTCCACATCGTATATTTTGGAATCCATTTTAGAGTTGTTAATGATGTTATAACCAAAAAAAGAAACTGCCTGAATATTTTCAAAAGAGATGACCTATGTTTGTTTCTTACAAAAATTGACAGCATCAGCATCAGGAATCTCATTAATAATTTAAGCGTAACTTCATCAGACTCAAGCTTGCATGCATGTAAAGTATAAATAAAAGATAGATTTGACTACAGTAAGTTGCTTTACAAATATTTATTTTGGCAAACTTAGTGAAAGTCCGACATAGAATGTTTGGTAAGAAATTATTATTATTATATATTTTAACTTGCGGTAACTCTGCTTCATAAAGTAAAGTTACTTACCCACTTTATAAATCACCACGACTGTGGAACCTGTGAGTGGCTGGAAAATTTTACTGCAAAAGAGGGCGGTAGGTATAAAAAGTACCTGAATATTGCAATAATCAAGCTCATCTAATTTTAGCAAATACATTCTCCAATTTGAACCACTGTACAATTATATTTTTAAACAAATAAAGCCTGCATTTCACCAGAATTTGGCCTATGAGTTCTTTCAAATTTTGAACTTTGTCTGCAATAGATACTCAGAAAAGACATTAAAGTGGTACGATCCTACATTTCTACTAGGAAGACCAAAAAAATTCTCTCAGAGTTGGCTTTATCCATGCCAAAATTGTCCGTCTCAATCTACTCATTATCAAAACAGATCTACAGCAGAAACAAAATATCTCCATTCATTAACACTCTGCCATTAAGACAAGTAATCAATTTATAGCTGAAATTTCTATGTTTCACTTACTTTTCTTTCATTGCAATTAATTTCAATGAAACTGCTTGTATTAAACTACTTTTATTGAAATTAATTTCATTATACTTTTTTGAGACCTGTGTTTATATCCTTACATCAAAACTATTCCGATGAATTTTTAATGCAGTATATTCGTGTTATTTATCAGACACTATGCTCTATTCTAAACACGATACTCTTATCTAGATGATAATTGTAGTAATTATCCTCTAGGAATTCAGTAATTATCCTCTAGGAATTCAGTAATTATCCTGTAAATATCCTGTAGCATATTCAGCTATACCGGATGCATCAAGAGGAACTGATAGATTGCATCCACATTTCTAACATTTTGTCACCTCAATATTGATCGAACATCGCCATGGAAGCCCTCAGAAACGGAGAGTTCTACCTTCCCTCTACTCATTAAATCCAGTAGAAGGACTTTTTACAGCTTACTGATGTATTTTGTCTATCCCTGGCGTACAAGCAGGAGTTTTAGTAAAGGCTTGGCTTTAGGGTTACAAGCTTGTTTCCTCCTGTAGAATATCCCAAAACCTATCTACCCCGGCGCTCCAGTCTGCTTTTCAACTTAATAATAGGATCTATGACTGAATTTCCAATCTCGTTTTGATTTCTGTTCCCTTTACAGGATTGATTGGCGATGTTGAGTATTTACTATGAAACTGGCATTTGACATATATATGCATCGAATTAACATGCCTTATGCAGAGGACGACGCATGGAATGTTATTTCATATGCATGCAAACATGTTCTGTATTTATCTGATTCAAATCCATGTCATTTCAGGGTGCACAGTAGTCATTCCTAAACAATATTATCACTCACTTCTATTCTGATGCTACTAGGTCGGAGAGAAAGTTCTATCCTGTATTTAAATGGTGAAACGAATTGGAATGTATAAAATGAATTGAAAAAAAAGAAAAGAAGCCAAACTAAGCCAAAATATTGAGACAAATTTCTTTGGTAATTTCACACATAACTCACTATTATGTTTGATGGAGTTAATTAATATATATAGCCATTTAATATTTTTTAGCATAAAATTATAATGCTTGTCCTCTTTTAATTTAGATAATAAATAATCGTTTAATATTTATGAACAAATTATGAGAATTTCCTAACATTAAACCGTTAGCACTATTAAAAATAGAAGTACTGTTACCTAAGATTCCACAACTTACAAATATAAAGATTAAGAGCATAAACTTTTATGAAAATTAAATCTTTTTCTATCATGGTATAACGATTATACTTTGAGAACTTATAGCTTTGAGACAATTGTGTTTGAACATATTTCTAATTTAATTCCACATTTTGTTTTAATCATTTAGGATAAATTCGTTATGATCACAATAATACTTGACAAAAGTATGAATGTTACTCACAAAATATTTTTATGAGTAACATTCATACTTTTAGAAGTCTTTAGTAATTTGTGTACATTTACAAGTGATTATTATTATTATTTTGGAAAAGAGGACATTCTGATTTATACATTCTGAAACATGAATAAAAAATAATCAAAACCAAAACATTATATGTAATGTTCTTGTTATTCAATTTGCTTAAGATATTCCATAGATTGTTAGATTGATATTTAATATTTGTATTCTAACAAAAAATAAATTATTATCAACACTGATAAAGGATACACAACATAAAATATTATCAACACAGACAAAGGATTATTTATTTATTTCCACATTTTTGTAGTAAATAGTTTTCCACCAGATATGATATTTTGTTTCAGTGAGAACAATCCTAATTAATAAAAATACAAATACAAATATTTCAGTGTTCTTGAAGATATTCAGATAAATACAATAAAAACCAGAATAAATTATATTATTAGTCGTAAATTGTTTTTTCCAGCTTTTAATAAGGGAATTATGTTGTAAATATAGCTGAAATGAGTAACATATTTAGTGTACAAGTTCGATAACAGCGTGTGTTTTTTATATATGTTGTCAGTCTTTAAAATATAGCATCATTTTTCTTGTAGATAAAAGTTTATTCAGTTCCATTTCCAGAAAGAACTAGTATGAAAAGTTTATTTTCTTCGCTCGTTTTCTTCTTTTCTGATCGTTTTTCCTTCTGTTTTCGTCTAACATTTTTTTATTTAGCTGAGAGAATATATTTATTTTCGATTATTTAGTAAAAAAAATGTGTTGCAAGCATAGCATGTGTGCTAGATATATAGAAATTAATATTAGTAATAACATTAAGAAGTCCTGATGGCCAAGTGCTTAGCTCTCTGGCGCTTTTTGCCACATGTTTCTGGTTAGAATCCCCATTTAGTTTAAAATACAACACCACACTTGTTACATTACGCTCAGAGAGACATAATATGGCTTGTTTTAACGGTATTTTTAATAATATTTTGAGACCTGATGGCCGTTGGCTTCTGGCTCTACCACAGGTATCGGGTTCAAATCCCGGCTTGCCCATGGGTGTTTGTAGTGGTTCAGAATACCCAAACCGTAGGTCCCGGTCCTAATTTCCTCTGAGCGTTGCGGGGGCATTGTTACTCCGCGTCAGTGGCTTACCATCAAATTACACGCGCCCCCTGAGTAATGCGTAATGTCTGTGCAGCACTTGCTTTAAGGCATAAAGACAATTGTCTAAGTGGTTGCCAGCTACGTTAGAACGAAAAAATTTATTTGAGACCTCGGAGCAAAAGCAGCTTGCACCTGTAGCGCTCCCGTCTGGACGCAGCTTTAAATTTAATATTTATAGATGTTCGCATGTATAAATAAAACAATTTTCAAAATGTTTTGAATTTTTAAAAAGATGATGTAATTTGATTCGTAAAAAGTGAATGGGGTTTACAAAATGACGAATTTGGATATTCAAATTTGTAAAGTTATTTTAATTAAAAAAAACGTGCATAAGAAAGACAGTAATAAGATGACATTATTCCTGATGGCTGAATGACTTTCGCTCTGGCGCTCGTTGCTACAGGTTTCTGGTTAGAATCCCGGCTGTGCCATTAATGTTTGTAGTGGTTCGAATCCACTTTAAACCGTAGGTCGTAGTCTAATATGATTGTTGGGCGTACGGCTACAACCCTACTTCGTAACAGGAGAAAGCATCTTTCCGTCTTGAAATCTGCTAGCTGTTGCGCCAATGAAAAAGAATAACATTAATAATCTAAGTGTATAATTAAATTATATATCAGTTCATGGATAGTAAATCTTTCTCTTTACATAAATTTTTGTGATATTTAAACATTTTTTCCAATAAAACACTTATTACTGTTATACACTAGTATTGATAGCACCGTTACTCAGATAAATCCAGCGTCGCGAGATATCGTTTTGATAGTCTTTTCGAAAAATTGATGATTATTTTGATGGTCTTTTTTTCCAAAGTTGCTGTTTACTCAAAATTTAACTAACGCCATTACATTTTCAAAGGCGAATACACCCATATACGGCCATAATCTGCACTATAATAATATTTAATTATTTTGACAAGTCACTTTAATCTTAAAATATCTTTTACGTGACTTTGAATTAAAAATGAACTGATAAATAATAAAGAAATATTAACTTCAGAAACGACATAACTTTCCAATCCCACTAATAGTTTCACGAAGTCGTTACTTAACATTAAGGCATATATAATTTTACAATAATGGATAATTTATCCATTAATTTACAGTAATAAGCCAGTTTAAAGACACAATCATTAGCCATTGAATTTATAATTACTCAAAAAAAATATATTGATTCGATTTAAAATGGTAACAATTGCTTTAAAAAATGCTTCACTGTAATTGGGCAGGCTGCATAGACGTTTTCTAAAAGTTATTTGGTAATTCCCATTTATTTTAGCCAATTATTATTTTACCGCATATTTTTCTCTTTTTATCAATTCCTACTATTAGTTCACACTCTCCCTATAAATATATTTATATCTTGTTCAAATTTTCAATCGTTAATAAAATAATTTTTATTCATCCACTCAAGTTCAAATACATTTTTTTGAACTTGTAGTGGATGACACTGGATGTTAATACAGTTTTTCAAATATTAATTAAATTTAATTTAATTATTAATTTTAGTGTTTTAGATTTAAGTTGCATGTATCTACCAATAGATGGCGCCAGATATAAGAGGAAAATTTCAACTTGAAATGAAAACTTCTTTTTTTTTAATTTCCTACTTTTAGTTCACACTCTCCCTATATATATTTATATATCTTATTCAAATTTCCAATCGTTAATAAAATACTTTTTATTCATCCGCTCAAGTTCAATACATTTTTGAACTTTGTAGTGGATGACACTTGATGTTTATACAGTTTTTTTCAAATATTAATTCTTTAATTAAATTTAATTAATTAATTTTAGTTTTATATGGAAGAAAAAATTTCTCTTATATAAGATATTTAGCAGGATATAAATTCAGGAATAAATATCGACAGTGGCGAAGTGTAGATCGCTGAAAAATTTTTTTTTTTCTTTTCTGGGTTCTATTCTGAGTCAAGGAGGGAACAAAATGGAAAATGAAACATGTGAATAAATGAGTGAGAGAAAGAGAGAATTTTTTCTAACTTAAAAAAAATGAATGGAAATTATTTATCAAGGACTTTCTGCAATATAGTGAAAAAAAAAGTAGGAATTGACTTAATTTTTTTATATTACTTGTTAAAGAATACCATCATATAAATTCAGTGAAAATAAAGTTCTGCCGTGTATATTATTTATTCGCTACTGTTTTTCTCCTGCTTTTAAATGGAGGCTGATTTTTTTTATTTATGGAAAGATCCTTGTTTTTCAGATTTTGCTAAAATATATCTCCTCGGATTCCGCTAGTTGATTTATTTGTGTTTTTCTGGATACAAAAATCCCATCTCAAAAGGGATTTTCTGTTCCGGCTTTTCCGATGTAAAGCGCTTACTGAAAATTCGAACGAAAGAATTGTTCGAGTTGAAACGGCTCAGAGATGATTAGAAACCCGAAAATAAAAAATAATAATAAAAATGAAACGTAATAAAGATTCATGAGACAAGTTTGTTTAAAAATGTCACAAAGTATTGAGAACGAGCTGCATTCCATTTAATTCTTATCTCGTACAAATTATTTGGAGCTCTTTTATTCAAATTTCTCAATAAAATTTGTCTGACTATGGAATTATTTGATATAAAATATTTAATTATTTGCCGTATAGAATATTTATAGCGATATGAAAAAAAAAAGTATTATTTACAATTTTCAAATTGTTACAAGGCAAAAACGGGCTAGTGCAATGCATTGTAATACAAAAATTCTTCTATGTTGTAATTAAGAAATATTAGAAAAAAATTTCACTCTATATTTAAAAGCATTAAAATCTATCTTTAAAAATTAAAAAATTAAAAATCTAGCTTTCAATTAAATTATTAATAACCACCTACTAGATTACGATATCGTTACTCGACTCGTGGCTCAGTGGCAACGTGCGCCGTTGGTGAGCATTAGGGCTGAGGTTTAATCCGCTGGCGACTTCGCGTTTTTCAAAAAAAGAGAAGATTCGATGTAGTTTATGATGTTCAGCATCTTGCCTCGTTAGTTGAACTATCCAATAGGAATTTTCGTGGTTTTCGGCCCTACGATACACTGCACGACCCCCTACTGGTGCTCCATGCCAACATCAGCTGCCCCTTTTTCTTCCCTCCATGAGTAGACTACTCATGAGATGTCCGTCTGGCACTGCAGGACACTGAGGATTGGACAAAACAATAATAAGAATGTTCATTAAGAAAGATTAAAAGTACACCTTGAATTTTAAAATTTCAGAAATTAAAAACTTCTAAAAACCTTAAAATTCTGAAAGAAAAAAGATGCTTTATTTTATTAGCACTAATAAAGAAAGTTTTATTACATCTACAAACAGCGACGCTCATATTAAATTTAAAATATTTTCTCATACTTTTATTTAACTGAACATGCTAAATTAAAATAGCGAAATCCAGGAGTTAGTATCACTGAAATTAAAAAGAACTATACATTCTCTTTTTACGAAACTGGAAAACCATTCTAAAAGTAGTTTAAATATGCCTTCCATTTAATAGAAAACTCTTTTCTACACATTTCACCTTCAGCAAATGGAATTCTGTTTAGGGAATGTAACCCTCTTCAATAACTACATTGTAGTTTCCCAGAAACTTCATGAAACTTTCAAAGGAGCTCTAAAATATGGGGAAGTAAAAATTACCTTATAAATTGCTCCAAACAAGCTCTAAAGGAAATCTGGTTACCGAGAGACGTAACGTACGTAACTGAATTCTTTCGCGTGAACCTTTTGCATTAAAGTAGGCCCTAGAAAAATCTATTTAATCCTCTTGACACAATTTAATACTTTTAAAATAAGATCCAAGAAAAAAATTTTAGTGGGAATAAACATTGTATGTGTAAGTTTTTTTATAGCCTACTCTTTCAAAATCACAGGATTGAACTTTTTATTGCTACTTTTTAAAGGTAAAAGGTATCTGAATTTTTTTCTAGGGAAAATGTTTTTTCCCTTGCTATTGCTCTACCGCAGAAAAAGTTTTATAATATTGTTTATTTTATACAATTTTAATTATAACAAGAGTAATCACTATAAGTATTTGAATTCTAATTTTTAAAATCTTGAAAGTATTATATATATATATCTTTTGTTGTTGTTGTATCCCATGAAAGGAGGGGAAGACGGGTGCAGCTCCTTTTTTGATGGACCCCGTAGGTAGAAGTCTGACTTCTGCTCCGTGTAGCTGAAGAAGGAGATCAGTGCATTTTGGGATAACTTTTAGGGGAACTATCCTTCATTTGCTTATCATATGGGAGAAAATCCTGAAAAACTCCCAACAAGTAGTCCGACTGCTCAAGATGAACATTACAAACGCCATCGAATCTCCACGTTTTTGAAACAGCGTTTACATCAAAGATGCCAGCGATTGAACCTCCACCTAATGCTCACACGTTACATTAATGCACGTTTCCACTGAGTCTCGAGTCTGATATATTATATATTTATTTAAATTTTTCCTTCAATGAATACTGTACCATGAATACTTCTCACCGACGTGTGATGGAAAGAAGACATTGCCTACTGGGAGGATTTATGGATAACTCAGCTGAATATACCTTTCAAAACCCAAAAAAATTCACACCAGGCAACCTGATTACTAATTCCAGACCCTTCACACCCCTTTGTCAGAATCAATAACATCTCCTCATTTTTAAAAAAGCGTTACTGTAATTTAAGAGTTATGAAGTTTGAAAAAAAATTGATTGATAGAATAAAATTTGGTGTTAAAAAAAATTGAATATTTGAAGATGAAAAATGGAGACTAAATTTTTTAAATCTAAGCTATTAAATAAATCTTTAATTGTTTGTACTATCTCAATTAGTATTTTAAGAAAGTTTAATTAGTAATCAATTACTAATTTAAGAGTGTGAAATAATTATATTTTTTATTTATTACTTTCTTTCTTGAACAACGAGGAGCCCTTTTTTCTCGGTGAGCCCACCGATAGATGTAAGAAGAACATTGTCTACTGGAAGGACTTTTATTGATAACTGCACCACATAATCATGTCATACAGGAAAGAAACTCTGCTCCAGGAAGTCAGACTACTAATACGAGTCCTTTCACACACCTTCGATATACCAATCGATATCAGTATCTCCATTTTTTGAAAGTTACTACAGTGGAGAAAAAAAAATAATAAATATAATGTTCTTTTTCTTTCTAATGCAGCTTGGCAAACACTTAGACAGCTTGATCTTGGATGCCTTAAGGCAAGCGCTTTTTGGACGTTACTCACTTTGCATTACCCAGGGGGCGCGAGTCACTCGAAGATAAGCCACGGACGCGGAGTGTCAATGCCCCCGCAACGCTCTACGATCCTATTAGACCGGGACCTCCGGTTTAAAGTGGATTCCGAACCACTACAGTCAACCATGGCACCGCCGGGACTCGAACCCGAAACTTGTGGTACCGAGCACTAGCCACTCGGCCATTCATTCCCCATAAATAAATATAATGTTTATGCTTTAAAAATCTAAAATTTGATCGTTAAAGAGGACAACTTGAGTCCAAGATTTTTTATATAACTTTTGAAATATAAACTATTAAATAGAGACAAAAATAAAACTTTAATTGTTTTTGTATAATCTACATTAGTACTTTAAGAGAGTGTAAAACATGTAAATTATTATATATTTTATTTTTCAAAAACAGAATTTTAAAACTTAATTTTTTTTATAAAATTAAAATTGACTAAACATTACAGTTCTAAATTAAATTTTTACATAATTAATAACCATTATTTGACAAATTACGAAAATTTTATTTAATGGCATGTTGCACCTAGTGCTCTAAGATACAAAAGCTACATCGAATAATATATTATTGAATATTCTAAAAAAATATTAAGTATTTATACTATCTTATTTGATAAAATAGACTACGACAAAATAATTCCAATTAAAATTCCAGTACCCAATATGATGTTTAATATTATTTTTTTATTAAAGTTATTTTCATTTTTGAAATAAAATAATTCTTCTCTTTAACGTAATACATCCGTTATTCATAACGGATGTAAAAATCTCAATATAATGCAAAATATCAAAATAATAATGATATGGATTATTTTTTTTATAAAATAACAAAATCTTCAAGTAGTTTTTTTTATAAGTATTACTTTTATTTTCTTTCTATCTCATGCTGTGTATTATATAGAATATATTAAATCAAAATTATTCCCTCATTTATTGATTGTCAATTCTATATTTTTAAATTATTTAATTAATTCGGTATCATTTTCTTTTTAGAAATGTCTAAACACCCGTTTTATTTCACAAAAATTATATAAATGTACGAAATTTTTCATATAAAATACACACACTCACACCATCCAATACAATACCATGCCATACATACCATACAATACCATACCATATATATCGAATTTAAGATTTATGCCACCCAGAAAAAAACTGAAATAAATGATTCAAAAAAGTAAAAAATAGTACTAATAAAAATCAGTTTTTTTAGTAAAGAACAATAAATAAACAGTGTATGAATAGAAAATATTTGTCAAAATCTTTTGACTGACTCAATTCACTTGTTGTCTTGTAAATATAAAGAATTTTATATTGTGATTTAAATTTTCTTATTTCAAGAAAAATAGTCTCTGAATATTAAACTTGTTGATATATGCAGACGTTACTAACAATGAAATATGGCTATTGTCAAGAGATTGGAAAATAGAGTCAGGCTGTATATGGATGTTTTTCATAACAAAATAAGGGAAATTCTATGCAACAAATAAACATTCTTTGGAAGAAAATGTATTCTGTTAGCCTCTTTAAATGAAGAAGGGAATAACAAAAAACAATTCATTTACCAGCAAATTTGAAAATGCACAAATAAATGTGTTTTGAAAGAGAAGAAGTTGTTTATGAAAACAAATTGTCTTGAACGCTCTTTCAGTTTACCTACTTTATGATTCATTTCCTTAATTTTAGATTTATTAACATAATTCACTCTGAGATTTTTATTATAAGAAATGCTTCTTTTAACCATAAAGAACTCTATGGTAAGATAAGGAAATGATTATAATTTATTGCTTGCTGCTTTTCTTTTGACTACAGAAGGATACTTACTCTGGTTAATAATATTTTTTTAAATGTTTGAATGAAAATGCTTAAGATATTCTAAGATATACACACTAATTTAAAATTTGAAGTCTTTGTTTACATTTAAATTTAAAAACACAATTCTATTTTCATACTTTTTTAAGGGTTTTCCCATACGTATTTGAATTTGCAGGGTTAAAGAAATAAAAATTAAGTATATTGGATACTTTTATGATTTTTTTAAATACTTTGTGATACTTTAGAAGTACTTTGTGGTTTTCTTTTAGTAATTAAAGCTGTGTGAGTTGATATTTACTATAAAACTTATTAAAATGAAAATGTGATTAAATATCGACATAAAAATTTTTAACAAGTCAACAATTCTTTTTAAATGAAAATATAACTTTCTTAATAATGATAATCAATTTTAAGATTTTTCTGAAAATTTTGTTAACGATAATATTACATATATGGTAAAAATTTCTGCTTAAAATGCGCTAAGTACAAAAATTTGTGCATTTGAAATCTGAATTTAAAAACAGGGTTTTTAATTAATCCTCTTTTTATTGTATTTTTACATGATTAATTTCCAGATTAGAAAAACTATTTTTTTTTTAATTATCAATTTTTTTCTTAAAATATTTCTGGACAAGTCTTAATGCCTGATTTAATGGTTTGAAAGTTAAAGCAAGTTTGCTCAAATTTTTTAATATGTTTGAGAAATAAAATAAATATTGGCTTAAAATTCTTTAATAATTACTAGTTAACTTTAAATATTTTAAAGTTAACCATTATTTTGTAAGAATATATAGCTGTAGAATGGAATTTGTTTTATCTTTAATGAAAATTCAAAGAAGCGACAACGACGATTATTATATCAATTGAAACACTAGGGACTTTTATTTTATCAGAATTATTTTAAAATTGAAAGCTGTATTCAGGAAAATTAGGAAAAAGTCGCTGTTTATTTAATACATTCTAACAATTTATTGGACTTTGTTCTGTTGAACAGTTTTTCTGAGTAATTTTCAAAAAATAATTTATATAAAAACGAATTTTCTGGAGAAACATTTCCAGGATTTTATTTGTTTCAAATAAATTTTTTATTTTGTTCAAACTAAAAAGTAAGAACTATCGTAATTACAACCAAATAGTTTCCATTTATTGTGAATTTAATGCTCCAATAGTATATCATATTTTATATTATCATACAAAAAATAATAAATGTATAAAAGTAAACAAACAAAAGGATATTCTTTATTAACAAGCTATTATGGAAATGTTTCCTAGTTATCCAAAATGCAGACATAGGGAGATTCCATTGCTTCATAACATAAATAAAATCCAAAGATTTACTGATGATTACTGATGTTATATCAGATTTAGATGTAGTTAATGATATATTTCAAGAAGATTCTCAATTCTGTATTAGTTTTTTTTTAGACAGTTGCGATGTCTTATAAATTACTTGTTGGGATTTCTTATTTCTTAAAAAATATGCCCTACATACATCTATAAACTAATAAACTAAAAAAATTCTGAGGTTATTTTTTGTTCTCTGTTGCGAAACTTCTGGAAGCAATCATTAATTATTTTTTAAATTCAACAAATTTTCGAAAACAAATCTCACAGATAATTTTTGAAACTGTTAAAAATAAATGAAAAATCATGAACTAAAAGCTTAAAGAGCAAAAACTAGAATTGAAAAAATATTTAAACTAATGATCTTATTCTAATGTTTGTTTTTACGTTATCCTTCTTGGCAATCATTTTCAAATTTCTTAAAAATTTTCAGTATCTAAAATTCTATTTCAAATAATAAATTTCCTTACATTTCTTTTCTTTAAAATATACTATTGTAGAGCGAAGGTTAGGCAACAAGATTGTAACTGGGGTTAGGTTGAGATACTTGTGACACAGGTTGTAGAACTCACGCACAAACACCACATCCATACAATTAGAGAATACTATAAACACAATTAGAGAATACTTAACAATACAATTATTTACAATACAATACTTATACTACAATTAGAGAATACTTAACACATTTAAAGACAGATAATTATAGATTTGTGAAAGCATTCCAGTCCTAAGCCAATAAAAGATACTCGGCTTTGCGGTATGCGCCAAATATACGCTCATGTCCATAAATTAAGGATAATGAAGTTCAGGCAAAGAAAGAGACAGAAGCAAAACAAATTTGACTTATTTGTAAAGTCTATTTATTAAACAAAAGGTAAAGAGCAGAAAAGATGCTATGACATACTAATAAAAATTGCAATTTTTACTCCCTGGAGCAAATTTCAAAAAAGAACCTATTTACGAAAAGCAGTATAACATGGTTAGTATGATGGTTAATATGGAGTATGTCTCCCGACGATGCAATACTGGCCTTACAACACCTAGGCATACTGAGTATCAAATTATCAATCTGATCTTGGGGAATATTACACCACTCATCAAGCAATGCCTCCGAAGTTCCGGGTTGACAGGTGGGAGGAGTTGACGGCTGCAATTCGTCGGCCAATCATATCCCACACATGCCTCTATTGATTCAAGTCCGGTGAGTTTGCTGGTCAATCCCCTCCAATTGAAGGCATTCGTCTACAATGTTTGCACGGTGAGGACGGGCGTTGTCATCCATAAACAGAAATTCAGCACCCATGGCGCCCCGAAACTAACGTACATGTTGTTCCAGAATGACATCCCGATAGATGTGGCCTGTCATCGTTACATTCTGAACATGTAGGTCAGTTCTGGAACCAAGAATAATTCCGCCCCAAACGAGCCATCCTGCACCACCGTAACGGTGTCTTTCAATGGGTTCTCTTGGTGGTAACGGGTACCTGGCGCTTCCATATGAAAGTCCGGGAGAATCAGACTGCAAACCAAACCTGACCTCGTCCGAAAACATCACACAAGACCACTTCGTTGCGGTGTCCACAATGTATGCTCTCTACTCCAGTTTAATCGCAGGCGACAGTGAGTTGCGGTAAGTGTAACACATCTGACAGGCCTACGAGCATATAGACCAATGTGCCCTAAGCGTCTGTACACGGTCTGCCTTGAAACTGTCGTACCGGTAGCTGAAGAGAGCAGAGACGAGACAGGTCTGATGCTGTGCTCTGTCTGTTCTTTTGGTAGTAACTGCTAAATACCGGTCCTCATTCGACGTTGTAACTCGTGGGCGACCTGTGCTGTAACATCTACTCACATTACCATCATCTTGGAATCGTTGCCAAAGCCTGGAGATGACACTCTGGGCGATTCCAAGTTCCTCGGATACTTCCAGCTGGGTACGTCCACATTCCAGTCATCCGATAAATCTGCCACATAAAAAAATCATCCAAATGCTTCCTTTGTGCCATAACTATGCGGTTATTTCACTGAAAAGGCTTTTTAAAGCGCTTGTGAACAATGTTACTTCTTTGCCACCATACCTTATATACCCCTCTCTACACTCTCGTCATTGTGGCGTACTATCCGCGCCATCTGGTGGTTTACTGTAATTTGCATATTCTTCTTCAAGATGTGTGTGATAATTCTACAGGTGAAATTTTTATTTTAGAGTTCAATTTCTGTGTGATTCTGAATTGTCCTTAATTTATGGACATGAGTGTATTATATCTTCAGTTTGGACTCAGATCAGTTCTATGTTTAAAGAAATTTTTTTTTTGTTTCTTCATTCACCGTGGAAATTATCTCGTACCTCTGAGAAACGAAATGTTAATGAAATTTCAGAATTCCTAATCTGAAATAATTTTCATTTTTATAATATGAATATAATGAACTTCCCTACGAAATTTGAAATTGATTTTTAAATTAATTCGTGAGAAGATATTGAGTTCAAATTTGAGCACATTTTTTTTGTAGATGACAATGCGATAGCAACTTTGTGAAACAAAAAAGATTTTTTAGATAGTTTAACACGTTAATTAGTTTTGGCTACTTTTTATCGCCAATGGGGGAATTAAACTTTGTTCTGAGTACGTTTTTGAATTCAGTTTTGAAGTCTGGTTTACCAGTTTGATTTTGTGTGCAGATTACACAATTGGATTTTTGAACAATCTTGTCCATCAGATTTGGTGATGCTATTTGTTTGTAATGAAATTTGTTATTAGAATTTCAGACACTCATTCGTTATATGGATGTCATTTTGAGCCAAATGTGAATGCTACGAAAATTAAACCTTAGTTATTCAATGAATTACAATAAAGAGTTTAAATGCACAGATTGCTCAAGTGCTTAGCTAGATTCCTTTCAAAAATAAATGTTTAAGAATGATGTAAGTAAGTCTCTTGCACACAAAATTTTGAGAAAATTTGAAAATAAAATTTGAGTATTTAAGATTTCAATAAAATTTAACTTTTTAAAAAATTGAAATTTTCAAATTAAAATTGGTATATTAAGCTGAGTATGTTTTTGAGTCTGGAAATATTTTATTTGTCATCATACAGTGATTTCAAACGTCAGAGGACTTTTGCCTATCACCACAAGGGCGAGAATTGATGTTAATTATGATGATGTTTTTTTTACCTTGGTAAGCTTAATTAAAAAAAAAAAAATGAAAAGGATATGAGGCCTAAGATTTCAAATTTAGGATTAGCATCTTTTTAGTGGAATTTAAAAACAATTATGTTAATTTAATACTTATAATTTCAACTTCAATATTGTAATAATAATATTAATAATGATATAATTTAAATTTCCTAAATTTTCTAGTACATTCAATTTTAATTTTTATCTTTCTTTCAAAAAGAAACTTTATAGTAGTTCAACATTTTAATAATTTATATTTCTGTCTGCTTCGATTTTGCATATTACATGAAAATAGATGACTATTTTACTTGATTCACATACTTTTACTTATTTATTATAATTCTAACGATTCATTTAAAAATTAAGTCAGTTGCACTTCAATGAACTACTAATATATACAAGCTTATGAATATTAAAGTATGTAGTAGAAATCAAACCAACACAGTAGTTTTGGACAAATTTTATCAACCGTTAAGAAAATGGTAGAAACTTGGGATGGTGTATAATTAAATGTACATATGCAAAGAAAATCATGGAACACCTTCCATTACAGCAACTACTATGCAAAGCTGCAATGCAAATTTTAAACAATTTTAACATCAAGTCACATTAAAATTTTATAATTTGCATAAAATTTGCAATATTTTAGCACAACATGATCTTAAAAATCAACTTATGAGAATTGCTTTGTAAAATATTTTGAACTGATATTGCACTCTAGTAAGGAAAACTATTTTTTTATCAAATCTATATTTGAATCCTAATAAATGACAAATCACTTCAGTCTGCCTAAGAAGAAACAAATGTAGAAAGTATGAATTTGATAGTGAGTATGAATTATGTAGCATTAATTCTGAGGGTGAGCTTGCATTATGTATGACATCTGATAGTGAGTGCGAATTCTGATAGTAAGCATGAATTATGTAGCAAGAAATCTGATAGTGATTATGAATTATGTGGCATGAAGTCTGATAATGAATTATGTAGCATAATATTTCATAGTGGGCGTGGATTATGTAGCATGAATTATATAGCTTGATTTTGGGTAATGATCATGAAATATGTAGATTATATATTTTTTAATTTACATATTTTAAAAACATGTTATATGTTAAAATTAAAAAAAAAAGGACATATATCATCACAACATAAACATATATCATCATTTGAGCAGATAGTCCTGAGAAAAAAGGAGCTCAATTTGGGTGGGTCAGCAACATCAGGGATGAAATGATTTAGCTATTTAACGTCTATTATAAGACGTTAAGCAATATTTATATTATTTATATTACTTTTATAATATTTAAGTGTCTGAGTGTCTGTCTTAAGTGCCAGAGTAACCAATACATTGCAAATAAGGTATGAATGATTTCTTGTTTCCACATCACCCAGGAGGTAGAAATCTCGATGCGTCTTTTAAAGAGGTGTCGCCAGGAGCCCTAGTCCTCTGTACTGAAAAAGATTGCTGAAGTCTAAATTAAATCAAATTTACTGAGACGTATTGAAGTTTGTTTCTAAATTCCAAATTTATCATGCCAAAAAATTCCGCCTCCGAAACACTCCATGATCTCCACCAATAAGGCGAAGACAGCTTTCCTATTTTCTTACTTTTTGGCAATCAAAATCAATCTTAATTGAGGATATCTATTAGGTGTTCGGTTTTTATTTTATTTAGTGGCAAATCTATTGATCATTGCGCACTGAAATTGCCAAAAATTCGCCCAAAACACCCACAATCTCCACCAATAAGGGCGAAGACAGCTTTTTTAATTTCTTACTTTTTGACAATCAATATCAATCATAATCAATAAATAAATAGAAACACCAAAAATTATTTCATATTACTATTATTTTAGTGTGATTCAGTTCTTCAGATAAGTTATTGCTGAATTATGATTTCTAGTAAAGTTTCAAATAACAATGTTATATCTTTTGTTGAACGTATTTATACAGCTCAACAGCTATTACAACCATAGCTATTATACTAAAGATACCGGAAGCATATAATGCTAAGAAAAAAAAATTCTATGACTGTAAATATAACTATTTCAATAAAAATCTTCCTTAAAGTCCACAGTTTTCTAAAACTTTCAAAATAGTTTTTAAAATCAGAAAAAGTTTTGTAAACATCGCCGTAGTTACAGTTTCAAATGATCCATAGAAACAAACAGCCACCAAAAAGGCCTCTACTAGCATAAATATAATCAGACCAGCTACGAATAGGTTTCAGTACTACATAACATCTCCAAGAATCAATTAGAGTATCTAAAATCAGGCTATGGGACTCACAGACACAATCCAGCATTTTCACTTTCATAGTCACAAATCGATTGATTAGCTTTGTACGTATATCACCAGAGACTTTTAAATCAAATATCACGAGAATAAATTTTACAGTTGACAAACATTTCTTTTGAGATCAACATCATACGCATCCAAATCACTAAGAGGTTAGTCCAGTTGTAAACCACTATTTTATGGATTACAATTTCCAACGATCAACATCACACCAGCGTCAAAAATTCCAACATCAAAACAATCCGTAATAATCTTCACGCCCATCAAGAAAGCCGTCATGTGAACAAACTTTTTGAGGTCCTCAAAAGTCCTCTTTCGATCCATCACAATTATCGCAAAAGTCCTGCTTTATTTTGGCAGAAATAATATTATCAAAATCTCAATCGCAAAATTCACAGTTCGCTTCAATGGCCACGAACCAAATGTGAAGATCAACAGACGCTGTTGCAAACAATCATCGTTTTATAACAATATTTACATTATTGTGGAAGTAATAGTCAAGTATATTGTCTCTAAATTAACTGGTTTGTTACAGATGAAACATTGTTGCCAGATTTGATAAATTTCTTTATGTGCGAAGGAAGCGCAGTTGAGGACGCTACAAGCTGCATAATGTTTATTTTTCTTCATTAATTTATAGTAAATATTCTGTACTTTCACAAAGAGAGAACTATAAATTAAAACCCTTTCATGAGTTTTTTTTAATATTGAGATTGAAATAATTTATTTATTTCTGAGTTTTTTTTTTATTTTTTATATTTGCTAGTTGGATTCCCGAAATTTAAACTCATTAGCTAATACCTCACAGAGTATCTTCAAATTAATAGACCATTTATGTGAAAGTAAAGAAATACAAATATTTAAATTTAAAATGATCAATACATCACAAAATTGTTTTTTAATTATATTTCTTATGATTTATTAAATTCGTTATGAAATTGAATACGTAAAAAAAAAGAATATGTAATTAACCATAATTTAAAACATTTTTCGATAAAAAGAACTTTTAAAAAAATCTGATCTTATGAATTATTATTCATTATCGAAAATTCCAGCCTAATTGGCCTAAAAGATATGAAAGTGTGAGTTATTTGATTGAATGAAACAACCCTAATATTCATTGACATCACAAATACCTTTAATTAGCATAACATTTCTTCTACAATTTTACAATGGGACAATTATCTGAGCTATTTGCATTTTGTTAAATTTTGAAATGCCTATCCTGAGTCGGAAATAATGTACTTTATCCATGTCATATATGATTCAAATAATTTTCCTTAAAACATGTAATCCTATGTTTGGTAAAAGTGCAGAATAGGGCCGCTGGGATTTTTCTTCAAAAAATTATTTTCGCCAATGTTCGCCAAATAATGTGTTGAGATTTTAAGAGAAGTGAATTGCAATAAGTACAAGAAACCCGGAGTTATTTCATTTGGAGATTTATCTCTCAGTTGCCGTCACAAAAAGTCGTCATATCCGAATGGCCCCCATTTCACGATTTCAGCTATGTACAGATACAAAGATAAAGCACTTAAAACAAAAAAGTTATTTAAATACAGAATTGGTAGTCCTACCATGAAGTAAGTGGGCAGTCGTTGTTCTAGTATTAGCAGCTGGCATTGCTTGTATCTGTAAATCCATTCTAAAAGAAACGATTTCACATTTTTTATCCCTTTTTCATTCGTATTCCTTCATAAAAGTTTCCGTGTTTGATTTCCCACAACTAAAAGCTGTTCACAGTTTCTTCACATTTTCTGGTGCCTTCTGTTGTTTTCGCACATCAACAAATATTATGAAAATTTAATATGATGATGGTGTCCTAATGACAGTCTATTTATATTTCAATAAGAAAATTCTTCAATTTATAAAATGGTATATTGTGAAGATATATTGTCTCATACGTTTTCTTAAAACCACATATGAGGAAACCTTCACAATAACTCATTGCTATGTAGAATGCAAAGGGTATTTTTTTTTTAAATATTTTTTTTCACCAAATATATAAATAATGAAACAGCATTCTTCGATAGGTATTAAATATATATATTTTGTTATCATTTTATCCATGGTAAATTTTAACTCTATAAAGAAAGCGAAATGCTCTGCATGATATTTGAAAATTATATTCCTTTTTCTTTTCTAACAGAAATGTGCTATAAAAATTTTGATTACATAAGTTTAAAATAAATTATAGTGTCTAATAAACATTAACATTTCATCGACTGAATATTTCAAATTTAAAAAAAATAGATATCACGTAAAAAAAGCAGCGGGCTCAGAGTTATTGCCATTTAAAAAATTTAAAGCTTAAAAAGTTAAAAAAATTTTTATTTTTTGATTTTGAAAAATAGAAATAAATACATGTAAATTATTCAAATATAATTTTAAAGAAAGAGGTCTTATAAAAGAATTTTTTTACGGACACAAATTGTCCAACAATATACACAATGCATCTTATCATGAAATTCTGAATTTTATTAAAACTGTTAGATATTTAAATAATGGGAAGTTAACTAAATAAGATAATTAAACGTATTCAGTTATTTTTAAATGCCAGTCTCCAGAGAACTCTGAACGCATCCTACAATAAATCCTCCCTGGACGGCGTAACGACCCTCATAACTTATCTCGCGCCATGAAGAACAAGCTGGAAACAATTGATCAACATAATACGTTTATCGGTGCTGGTGCATTGAGCGGACATTCCATTTCTTTTAGTGCCCAGCAGTACATAGAAAATGACTCCTGCCTACAGCGGTAACAAATTCGAAATGGGCACCGTGCCATCCTGGAGCCCAAAAGAAGTTTGGGGTCCATATGTTACCACATTTCAGCAATTGCATTGAATGAAATAGTAAATAAATATCACTGCGAATGAAATGTTTTATTTGGTTTCGAAAAAGACTTGAAAACTATTTTTAAATGCAAGTTTATTTGTTATATAGATTTTTTTCGTTGCATAGCTGTAATTCTACTGAAATAATTTCCATATTATTTTTGAGAATTATGTTTCAATAGTTTAATTATTAAGGTATTTTAATTTATCAAATACATTTTTCCAACCTTTGAACCAAAATACAATATATTTTTTCCAAATATGAGGTATGTGTTTAACCAGGTTTGGCCTATCAATTAGTTTAAATTTTGAATATTTGAATAGCGCAGTGGCCAACAATCGTCAACGATAGTCAACCTGGTCCAAATGGAGCATTTAGAGTTTTCCGAATACTATAAGGCATTTTTTATACCATGAAGTTTGTTGTTTCTTATCCCACTTGAGTAGGCAGCAGCATCTAGACGTTCACACGTACCCATGTAGTCTCCATGTAAGGTGGAAAAGGGTGAGGACAGCTTTTGTTGTGATGTTGCACTCGTATGTAGAAGACCGACTTGGCTCCGTAGCTCCGACTTCTTTACAGGGGTAGGTTTGTCAGCCCTAGCCAACGCTCTACGAGTCTTGTTAGATCAGGAACTACTGGCTTAAAGTGGATTCCGAATTACTCCAAACATCTATGGTACAGCTGAGATTCGAAACCAAAACCTGTGCAACAAGCGCTAGTCACTCTGGTCATCAGTCCTGATACCAAGCAAGTTCAGCTTGGAAGATATAATGGTTTTCTAAAAGTTTTTCGCCTTCCATTCTCAAATTAATTCACCATATTTGAAACAAGCTTTTCAGCAAAAATTTTGACAATAATACGTAATTCAGATTTATAATAATATTATTCAAATTTAGAGCCATCTTTGAAAATATTAAATGTGGAATTATAGTTGAAGCTTTATTACTAATGGCATAATGAGGGATAATTCAAAAGTAAAAAAAAAATTTGAAATGTGCTAAAAAGAACGACTAATCGTAAAAATTTATCGCATCATCTGTAATTTTTTTCTCGTAAACAAGGAAGTGTCCTCTTTTTACCACACACAAAAAAAATAGATGTGATAATAGTTTAATAATAATAGTAAGATAAAGATAATAGTTTATGTAATGCCATGTTTTCTCAATCGTCACTTTAAATGCTTTGGTTTTGTAACACTGTAATTTTTTGCACACTTTTAGGCTAATTAAACAGGGGACCTACAGTTTAATATCGTGGCGTTATTACTACTACACTACATCACATCACTGTATGCTTAGGAGCTGAGTTGCCCCTTCACAGTTTGGGAAGGATGTGGGTGAAGGTTTTGATTGAACTCTGTGACGATCTACAGTCATATGGAGACCAGCCTTTTGGCAAAAAAAATTATCATAAAAAATACAAACATCCATAGCACCGCTCTCGAACCCAAACTTAAATGGCTTGATTTGGCTCTGAGTTTTTGTCCACTTGTCAACTCAGGACTACAGTTTAATGTTTATTCAGAACCACGCTCAGACATCCATGCACTGCCTAGGGATTCGAACCTGAAGTCTGTGCGCTAGCCAAAGTGGCCATCTAGACAGCTCCGGGATCTACAAGGAGCAGACTATTTTTATTATTATTTTGTCAATATGAACAAATTTGGGACCTGAATGGCCGAGTGTCTAGCGCTGTGGCGCTCGGTGCCTAAGGTTTCGGTTCGAGTTCCGGCGGTGCCATGGATGTTTGTAGTGGTTTTGAATCCCCTTTTAAGCCGTAGGTCCAAATGGTATCCTTCGATGACTGTAAAGAGCGTCACGGAGCAAAGTCAGACTTCTATGGTGCTCCATCACAACAGAAGCTGCTTTTACTTCGCCTTCAATCATGAAGCCTGTGCTGTGAGGTGGCCATCAGTTCGGCCAGCCAGTTAAGAAAACAACTACATTTCGTCAATATGAACAAGCAAAATAAGATTTTATAAATATAAAATGCTAACAAAATAACAAATTTAAGATAATGGGAGTTAACTAAATGAGATAATTAAATGTATTCAGTTAGATTTAAATGCCAGTCTCCAGAGAACGCTGAACGCATCCCACAATAAATCCTCCGTGGGAGGCTTAACGATCCTCATAACTATCTTGCGCCACGAAGAACCAGCGGAAACAATTGATCAACATAATACACGTTTATCGGTGCTGGTGCATTGGAGCGAGCATTCCATTTCTTTTTAGTGCCCAGCAGTACATAGAAAATGACTCTGCCTCTTTTCTGCCTACAGCGGTAACAAATTTTGAAATGGGTTGCATTGTGAAACAGTGGAATAAATCCTGGAGCCAAAGGAAGTTTGGCTCCATATGTTACTGCATATTTCAGCAGTTGCAATGAATGAAATAGTAGAATAAATATCACTGCATATGAAATGTTTTATTTGATTTTTTGGAAAAAAGACTTGAAAACTATTAGGTTTCATTTTCGTTGCATAGCTAATATTAGCTTAAAAATATTGAAGTAAAAAATTTTAAGTTTAAAAAATGCCTGGCCAAGCCTGATATCCAAATATGTTGAAAATGATATTCAGTTTATTGTTACCTTTAACTACTTCATATCTTGTGGAATCTATTTTTAATGTTGTTAATGGTATAACCAAAGAAAAAACTGCCTGAATATCTTCAAAAGAGATGACCTATGTTTGTTTTTTACAAAAATTGGCAGCATCAGCATCAGGAATCTCATTAATAATTTAAGCGTAACTTCATCAGACTTCATGCTTGCATGCATGTAAAGTATAAATAAACGACAGATTTAACTACAGTAGGTTGTTACAAATATTTATTTTGCAAACTTAGTAAAAGTCCGACATACAATATTTGATAAGAAATTATTATTATTATATATTTAACTTGCGGTAATTCTACTTCATAAATTTTATAAAAGTTACTTACCTACTTCATAAATCACCACAGCTATGGAACCTGTGGGTGGTTAGAAAAATTTTTACTACAAAAGAGGGCGGTAAGTATAAAAAGTACCAGGAATATTGCAATAATCAAGCTCTTTCTAATTTTAGAAAATACATCCTCCAATTTGAACCACTATACAATTATATTTTTCCACAAATAAAAGCCTGCATTTCACTAGAATTTTTGGCCTATGAGTTCGAACAAATTTGTCTGCAACTTTCAGTGTAAAAAGTGCTACAACCCTACATTTCTACCAGAGAAGACCAAAAAAGATTCTCTCAGAGTTGGCTTTATCCTTGCCAAAATAGTCCGTCATAATCTACTCATTATCGAAGCAGATCTACAGCAGAAACAAAATATCTCCATTCATTACCACTCTGCCATTTAGACAAGTAATCAATTTATTGCTGAAATTTCTGTGTTTCACTTACTTTTCTTTCATTGAAATTAATTTCAATGAAACTACTTGTATTAAAAACTACTTTTTATTTAAACTAATTTAATTATACTTTTTGAGATCTGTGTTTAAAACCTGACATGAAACTATTCCGATGAATTTTTAATGCAGTATATTGTTGTTGTTTATCAGACACTCTACTCTATGCTAAACACGATGCTTTTATCTAGAGGATAATTGTAGTAATCATCCTCTAGGAATTCAGTAATTATCCTGTAGAATATCCTGTAGCATATTCAGCTATACCAGATGCATCAAGAGGAACTAATAGATTGCATCCACATTTCTAACATTTTGCCACCTCAATATTGATTGAACATCGCCATGGAAGCCCTCAGAAACAGAGTGTTCTACCATCCTCTACTCATTAAATCCAGTAGAATGACTTTACAGCTTACTGATGTATTTTGTCTATCCCTGGCGTACAAGCAGGAGTTTCAGTAAAGGCTTGGCTTTTTAGAGTTACAAGCTTGTTTCCTCCTGTAGAATATCTAAACCTATCTACCACGGCTCTCAGTCTGCTTTTCAACTTAATAATAGGATCTATGACTGAATTTCCAATCTCGTTTTGATTTCTGTTCCTTTACAGGATTGATTTGCGATGTTGAGTATTTACTATGAAACTGGCATTTGACATATATGCATCAAATTAACATGCCTTATGCAGAGGATGACGCATTGAATGTTATTTCATATGCATGCAAACATGTTCTGTGTTTATCTGATTCAAATCCATGTCATTTCAGTGTGCACGGTAGTCATTCCTAAACAATGTGATCACTCTCTTCTATTCTGATGTTACTAGGTCGGAGAGAAAGTTCTATCATGTATTTAAATGGTGAAAACGAATTGGAATGTATAAAATTAATTGGAAGAAAAAAGAAGCCAAACTAAACCAAAATATTGAGACAAGTTTCTCTGGTAATTTCACACATAACTCCCTACTATGTTTGATGGAGTTTGGAAAAGTTAATTAATATATATAGTCGTTTAATATTTTCAGCATAAAATTATAATGCTTGTCCTCTCTTAATTTTGATAATAAGTAATCGTTTAATATTTATGAAGAAATTATGAAATTTCTAACATTAAACCGTTAGCACTATTGAAAAATGGAAGTACTGTTACTATAAGGTTCCACAACTTACTAGTATAAATTTTAAGAGCATAAACTTTTATGAAAATTACATTTTTTCTCTCATGGAATGGGGATTATACTTTTTATAGCTTTGAGACAATTGTGTTGGAACATATTTCTAATTTAATTCCACATTTTGTTTTAATTATTTAGGATAAATTCGTTATGATCACAATAATACTTGACAAAAGTATGAACATTACTCACAAAATGTTTTGGTGAGTAACATTCGTGAACGATTCGTGAAGTCTTTAGTAATTTGTGTACATTTACAAGTGATTATTATTATTATTTTGGAAAAGGGGACATTCTGATTTATACATTCTGAAACATGAATAAAAAATAATCAAAACCAAAACATTATAAGTAATGTTCTTGGGGTTCCAATTTGCTTAAGATATTCCATAGATTATTAGATTGATATTTAATATTCGTATTCTAACAAAAAATAAATTATTATCAACACTGATAAAGGATGCACAACATAAAATATTATCAACACAGACAAAGGATAATTTATTTATTTCCACATTTTTGTAGTAAATAGTTTTCCAACAGATATGATATTTTGTTTCAGTGGAACAATCCTAATTAATAAAAAATACAAATACAAATATTTCAGTGTTCTTGAAGAGATTCAGATAAACACAATAAAAAGCAGAATAAATTCTGTCGTAAATTGTTTTTTTCAGCTTTTAATGAAGAAATTATGCTGAAATATAGCTGAAATGTAACATATTTAGAGTACAAGTTCGATAACAGAGTGTTTTTTCGATATATATTGCAGTCTTTAAAATAAAGCATCATTTTTTCTTGTAGATAAAAAGTTTATCAGTTCCATTTCCAGATAGAACTAGATTTCTTTCTTTTCTTTTGGTTTTCATCGTTTTTCCTTCTGTTTTCGTCTAACATTTTTTTTTTACTTAGCTGAGAGTAATTTATTTAGTAAAAAAATGTGTTGCCTTGTGTGCTAGATATTTAGAAATGTTTAATAACAGTGGCCTAGTTCTTTTCTGGTTAGAATCCAATTTAGTTTAAAAATAAACACCATTACAGAGAGACATAATATGGCTTGTTTTAACTAAATAATATGATTTATTTGAGAGGAATGGCCGAGTGGCTAGCTCTCTGCGCTGTGCGGTACCACAGGTAAATCCTAGCTGCTCATGGGTGTTTGTAGTGGTTCGGAATTTTCGTAATCAGTGGAGAAATTATGTTGTAAATATAGCTGAAAAATGAGTTTGGACAAATTTATGTATAGATACAAATAAATAAAACAATTTTCAAAAAGTTCGATAAAAGCGTTTTTAAAAGTAATTTGATTTGCAAAATGTTAATTTGGTTTGTAAAAAAGTGAATTGGGTTAACAAAAGGACGAATTTGGACATTCAAACTTATAAAGTTATTTTAATTTAAAAAACCCAAGCATAAGTATATAAGATGACATTATTCGTGATGGCTAAATGACTTGCGCTCGTTGCTTTCTGGTTAAGAATCCCGGCTGTGCCATTAATGTTTGTAGTGGTTTGGAATCAGGTCTTGGTCTTAGTTGGGCGTACGGCTACAACCCTACTTCAAAGAAATCATCTTCTGTCTTGAAATCTGCTAATAAAAAAGAAGAACATTAATAATCTAAGTGTATAATTAAATTACATATGTTCATTCTTTCTCTTTACAAAACTTTTTTTCCAATAAAACACTTATTACTGTTAATTTATAATACCAGTACTCATCCAGTTTGCGAGATACCGTTCAGATAGTCTTTTCAAAATTGATTATCATTTTGATGATCTTTTCTTCCAAAGTTGCTGTTTACTCAAAATTTAACTAACGCCATTACATTTTCAAAGGCGAATACACCCATATACGGCCATAATCTGCACTATAATAATATTTAATTATTTTGACAAGTCACTTTTAATCTTATATCATCTTTTACGTGACTTTGAATTAAATAATGAACTGATAAATAATAAAGAAATATTAACTGTCAGAAACGACATAACTTTCCAGTCCTATTAATAGTTTCACAAAGTCGTTACTTAACATTAAGGCATATATAATTTTACAATAATGGATAATTTATCCATTAATTTACAGTATTAAGCCAGTTTAAAGAGAATCATTAGGCATTGAATTTATAATTACTTCAAAAGAAATATATTGATTCGATTTAAAATGGTAGCAATTGCTTTAAAAAATGATTCACTGTAATTGGGCAGGCTGCATAGACGTTTTCTAAAAGATATTGGTAATTCCCATTTATTTTAGCCAATTATTATTTTACCGCATATTTTTCTCTTTTTATCAATTTCTACTATTAGTTCACACTCTCCCTATATATATTTTTATATCTTGTTCAAATTTTCAATCGTTCATAAAATATTTTTATTCATCCACTCAAATTCAAATACATTTTTTTTTGAACTTGTAATGACACTGGATGTTAATACACGTTTTTCAAATATTAATTCGGTAATTAAATTTAATTCATTAATTTTAGTGTTTTAGATTTAAGTTGTATGTATCTACCAATAGATGGCGCCAGATATAAGAGGAAAATTTCCACTTGAAATGTAAACTTTTATTTTTTTTTAATTTCCTACTTTTAGTTCACACTCTCCTATATATATTTATGTATCTTATTCAAATTTCCAATCGTTAATAAAATACTTTTTATTCATCCGCTCAATTGAATACATTTTTTAACATGTAGTGGATGACACTGGATGTTTATACAGTTTTTCAAATATTAATTCTTTAATTAAATTTAATTAATTCATTTTAGTTTTATATAGAAGAAAAAATTTCTCTTATATAAGATATTTAGCAGGATATAAATTCAGGAATAAATATCGACAGTGGCGAAGCGTGTAGATCGCTGGAAAAAAATGTCTTTTTCAGATTCTTTTTTCATTCTGGGTTCTATTCTGAGTCAAGGAGGGAACAAAATGGAAAATGAAACATGTGAATAAATTAGTGATAGAGATGGAAAGTGTATATGTAGTGAGAGAGAGAATTTTTTCTAACTTAAAAAATGAATGAAAATTATTTATCAAGGACTTTCTGCAATATAGAGAAAAAAAGTAGGAATTGACTTAAATTTTTTTTTATATTACTTGTTAAAGAATACCATCATATAAATTCAGTGAAAATAAAGTTTTGTCATGTATATTTTTATTCGCTACTGTTTTTCTTCTGCTTTTAAATGGAGACTGATTTTTTTTATTTATGGAAAGATCCTTGTTTTCAGATTTTGCTAAAATATATCTCCTCGGATTCAGTCAGTTGATTTATTTGTGTTTTCTGAATACAAAACCCCATCTCAAAAAGGGATTTTCTGTTTGGCTTTTCCGATGTAAAGCGCTTACTGAAAATCGAACGAAAGATTGTTCGAGTTGAAACGGCTCAGAGATGAACAGAAACCCGAAAATAAAAAATAATAATAAAAAATAAAACGTAATAAAGATTCATGAGACAGGTTTGTTTAAAATGTCACAAAGTATTGAGAAAATCTGCATTCCATTTAATTCTTATCTCGTACAAATTATTTGGAGCTCTTTTTATTCAAATTTCTCAATAAAATTTGTCTGACTATGGAATTATTTGACATAACATATTTAATTATTTGCCGTATAGAATATTTATAGCGATATAATAAAAAAGTATTGTTTACAAATTTCAAATTGTTACAAGGCAAAAATCGGGCTATTGCAATGCATTGTAATACAAAATTCTTCTATGTTGTAATTAAGAAATATTAGAAAAAAAAATTCACTGTATATTTAAAAGAACATTAAAATCTATCTTTAAAAAATTAAAAATTAAAATCTAGCTTTCCAATTATATTATTAATAACCACCTACTAGATTACGATATCGTTACTCGACTCATGGCTCAGTGGCAACGTGCGCCGTTGGTGAGCATTAGGGCTGCGGTGCCAGGTTTAATCCGTTGGCGACTTCGTGTTTCAAAACGACAAGATTTGTGAGCGATGTAGTTTGTGATGTTCAGCATCTTGCCTCGTTAGTTGAACTATCCAATGGGATTTTCGTGGTTTTCGGCCCTACGATACACTGGTGCACATCCATGCCAACATGAGCTGCCCCCTTTTTGGTGCTTCCCTCTAGGAGTAGACTACTCATGAGATGTCCGTCTCGCACTGCATGATTTTGAGGATTAGTCAAAACAATAATAAGAAATACGATGTCATTAAGAAAGATTAAAAGTACACCTTGAATTTTAAAATTTTCAGAAATTAAAGCCTTCTAAAAACCTTAGCGTTCTGAAAGAAAAGATCCTTTATTTCATTAGCACTAATAATATAAGAAAGTTTTATTACATCTACAAACAGCGACGCTCATATTAAATTTAAGATATTTTCTCATACTTTTATTTAACTGAGCATGCTAAATTAAAATAGCTAAATCCAGGAGTTAGTATCACTGAAATTAAAAAAGAATTATACATTCATCTTTTTTCGAAACTCCAAAACCATTCCAGAAGTAGTTTAAATATGCCTTCCATTTAATAGAAAACTTTTTCTACACGCATTTCACCTTCAGCAAATGGAATTCTGTTTAGGAATCTAACCCTCTCCAATAACTACATTGTAGTTTCCCAGAAACTTCATGAAACTTTCAAAGGAGCTCTAAAATATGGGGAAATAAAAATTACCTTATAAATTGCTCCAAAAAGCTCTAAAAGGAAATCTGGTTACCGAGAGACGTAACGTACGTAACTGAATTCTTTTCGCGTGAACCTTTTGCATTAAAGTAGGCCCAGAAAATCTATTTAATCCTCATGACACAATTTAATACTCTTAAAATAAGACCAAGAAAAATTTTAGTGGGAATAAACATTGTATGTGTAAGATTTTTATAACCTACTCTTCAAAATCACAGGATTGAACTTTTATTGCTACTTTTTAAAGGTAAAGGTGCCTCAATTTTTTTTCGAGTAAGAAAATATTTTTTTTTTTTCATTTACTCAAAAGCCAGAAAAGTTTTTAAATAAATTTGAAATTTCACTTTTGATTAAATTTGACTTTTTTTTCTTTTTTCCATTTTCAAGAAAGCCGAATTTAAGTATTTTAAATTTTTTTTCAAATTTGAATATTGAAAATTTCAAATTTTGAAAATAATTATATTTTTTAATTACTATTTTTTAAACAACGGTGAGCCTCATGTTTTGCTGTCCACGTATAGCCTCATAACGTGGATGTGTGAAGAAAGAATGACGTTGCCTTTGATGGAGAACTTTTATGATAACTGCCAAATTTGTCCCATATGGAAAACGATGTTCTGGGAGTATCTAAGATGGATTTAACTCCACCGAAATTGACGATCTAAGTGGTATCCTCGAAAACTGTAACACACAGGTACATAACGATTACATGACATAAATGCATTACATGCAATACATAGCTCTCAAGAGCCAAAACATTATGACCACCTTCAATAACGAGTTGGCTTCCCGTTGGCGCGCAACACAGCGTCAACACGCCTTGGCACTGATTAATACCACCACTTAATACCAGTTAAAACCTTGTCCAATGATCACGTGCGCGTTCCACTTCATCCAGGAATACCTCATTGAAAATGTGGGGTGGTCATAATGTTTTGGCTCTTGAGTGTACATTTTACATTACATCTACAAACTTGATGCGACAATACCAGAATATTCCCCTTCAAATTTCAATATCGAGACCGTTTTTGAAAAACCAGTTATTAAACGGAATGAATTATCATGAAGCTGGAAAAAATTGATTAATCTTCAAAATCTTAATTTTTAAGAAATAAAAATTAGATCGTTAAAAAAATCACTCTTTGACTAAGATTTTGTATATAATATTTGAAATTTAAACTGTTAAATAGCAGAAAATAAACTTTAATTGCTTTTATTACTTCAATTAGTATTTTAAGGAAATGTAATTAGTATTTTAATAGTAGACAATAGTTAGTACTCAATTTGTATTTTAAAAGAGTGTAAATTTATTAATAAATTAATTAACGTAAAATATTAATGTAAATAATATAATATATTTTATATTAATTAATTTATTTACATTAATTAATGTAAAATATTTAAATAATTTGAATATATTTAATTTAAACAAACAGAATTTTAAAACATAATTTTATTAAATTAAATTGACATTACATTTCTAAATTAAATTTATATAATTAATAAAGATTATTTGGCAAATTACAAAATGTTTATTTAAAGTCATATTGAACCAAGTACCCTAAGATACAAAAATAACATCAAAAAAATATATTATTGAATATTCTAAAAATATATTAAGTATTTATATTATCTTATTTGAAAAAAAGACTACGACAAAATAATTCTACTTAAAATTTTAGTACCCAATAAATGATGTTTAATATTACTTTTTTTTAAAGTTACTTTCATTTTGAAATAAATAAAAATAATTCTACTCTTAATGAAAATTTAATTTAGCTCAAACCATTATTCATAACTGGTGTAAAAACAACTTAATATAATGCACAATATCAAAATGATAATGATATGGAATATATTTTATAAAATTAAAAATCTTATAAGTAGTTTTTTTTATGAGTATTACTTTTTTTCTTCTATTTCATGATGTGTGTTATATAGAATATTTTAAATCAAAATCGTTCCTTATTTATTGATTGACAGATTTTTGAAATTCTTTGTCATCTGTAATTGACTAATTTCAAATTTCTATATTTTTTAAATTATAATTAATTCGGTATCATTTTCTTTTTAGAAATGTCTAAAACCCTGTTTTATTTCACAAAAAATTATATAAAAGTAAGAAATATAAAAATAAACACACTCACACGATCCATAACATAGGACAATACCATGTTATATATACCATAAAAACCATACCATATACACTCAAGACAAAACATTATGATAACCTGTCAATAAAGTGTTGCCCACCTTTGGAGCCATCAAGCTTCAACCATGGATTATAAATAAATACTTCCATATCAAAATCCAATACCATTTCAAAATGGTCATTTCATTTGGCTCTTGAATATATCGAGATTTATACCACATAGAAAAAAATGAAATAAATGATTCAAAAAGTAAAAATAGTAATAATAAAAATCCAGTTTTTTTAGTAAAGAACAATAAATAAACAGTGTATGAATAGAAAATATTTGTCAAAAATTTTTTTGACTGACTCAATTCACTTGTTGTCTTGTAAATATAAGAATTTATATTGTGATTTAAATTTCTTTATTTCAAGAAAAATAGTCTCTGAATATTAAACTTGTTGATATATGTAGACACGACTAACAATGAAATATATGCTATTGTCAAGAGATTGGAAAATAGAGTCAGGGACTATATTGATGTTTTTCATAACAAAATAAGGAAATTCTGTGCAACAAATAAACATTCTTTTGAAGAAAATGTATTCTGTTAGCCTCTTAAAAAAGAAGGAAATAACAAAAAAAAAAAATAATTTATACCAGTAAATTTAAAAATGTATAAGTAAATGTGTTAAGAGAAATAGTTGTTTTATGAAAACAAATTGTCTTTAACGCTCGTTCATTTTATCAACTTTATGATTCATTTTCTTAATTTTTAGATTTATTAACATAATAATTCACTCTGAAATTTTTATTATAATAAATGCTTCTTTTTTAACCATAAAGAACTCTATGGTAAGATATGGAAATGATTATAATTTATTGCTTGCTTTTTCTTGACTACAGAAGAATACTTACTCTAGTTAATAATCTTTTTTTTTTTTAATGTTAGAATAAAATGCTTAAGATATTCTGAAGATTTAGACACTAATTTAAAATTTGAAGTCGTTGCTTTTACATTTAAATTTAAAAACACAATTTTTTTCATACTTTTTTTTTTTCCATAAGTATTTTAATTTTCAGGGTTAAAGAAATAAAATTCATACTAATATACTGATACCTTGTGATTTTTTTCAAATACTTTGTGATACTTGAAATACTTTGTGATTTTTTTTGTTAATTAAAACTATGTGGTGATAATATTTAATATAAAAACTTATTAAAATGAAAAATGTGATTATATATTTACATAAAATTTCTTTTAATAAGTCAATAATTCTTTTTAAATGAAAATATAACTTTCTTAATAATGAGAATCAATTTTTAAGATTTTTCTGAAAATTTTGTTAACGATAAAATTACATATTTTGATAAAATTTTCTGCTTAAAAAGAAAATAAGTACAAAAATTTGTGCATTTTGAAATCTGAATTTAAGAACAGGGTTTTTAATTAATCCTCTTTTTATTGTATTTTTTACATGATTAATTTCCAGATTAGAAAACTATTTTTCTAATTATCAATTTTTTTTATTAAAATTTTTCTGACAAGTCTTTATGCCTGATTTAATGGTTTGAAAGTCAAAGCAAGTTTGCTCAAGTTTTTAATATGTTTGAGAAATAAAATAAATATTGGCTTAAAAATTCTTTAATAAATTACTAGTTAACTTTAAATATTTTAAAGTTACCCATTATTTTGTAAGAATATATAGCTGTAGAATGGAATTTGTTTTATCTTTAATGAAAATTCAAAGAAGCGACAACGACGATTATTATATCAATTGAAACACTAGGGACTTTTATTTTATCAGAATTATTTTAAAAGTTGAAAGCTGTATTCAGGAAAATTTGGAAAAAAAGTCGCTGTTTATTTAATACATTCTAACAATTTATTGGACTTTGTTCTGTTGAACAGTTTTTCTGAGTAATTCTCAAAGATAATATTTAAAAACTAATTTTATAGAGAAACATTTTCCAGGATTTTATTTGTTTGGATTAAATTTTTTTCTTCTGGCAAACTAAAAGCAATAACTATCGTAATTACAACCAAATAGTTTCCATTTATTGTGAATTTAATGCTCAATAGTATATCATATTTTTATATTATCATACAAAAAATAATAAATTTATAAAAGTAAACAAACAAAAAAGGATATTCTTTATTAACAAGCTATTATAGAAATGTTTCCTTGTTATCCAAAAATACAGACATAGGAGATTCGATTGTTTCATAACATAAATAAAATCCAAAAGATTTTACTGATGATTACTGATGTTATATCAGATTTAGATGTAGTTAATGATAGATTCTCAATTCTGTATTAGTTTTTCTTAGACAGTATAAATTAGACAGAAATTTCTTATAAATTACTTGTTGCGATTTCTTATTTCTTAAAAGATATGCCCTACATACATCTATAAAATTGTTATAAAATTAAAAAAATCTGAGGTTATTTTTTTATTCTCTGCTTGGGAAATTTGAGAAAACAAACATTAATTTTTTTTTAAATTTAACAAATTTTCGAGAAAAAAAAATCTCACAGCTAATAAGTAAAAAAATGAAAAAAATTATGAACTAAAAACTTAAAGAGCAAGATATGGAATTATTAATTAAAAAATATTTTAATTAATCATCTTATTCTACTAACATTATTTTTATGTTATCATTCTTGACAATAATTTTCATTCTAAAAACTTTCACAGGATAGAGAACTCAGAGTTTTAGATACTTGAGGCACACTCACAAACACCATGCACATAGAATTATAGACATAGAATATTTAACATAGTTAAAGACATATAATTATAGATTCGTGGAAGGATTACACTTCTAAGCCGAACATAGGTACTCAGGTACGCGCAGGCGGCGTGAAATATATTTCTTCTCCGGTTGAGAGTCAGTAGGTCAACTAATGCGTCGGGATGCGTTAAATATATTTCCTCCGGGATGAAATACTATAAACTAAACGTTTCTCAGCGGGCAGCAGGCTTTAATTTCAAATATTCAGTTATGAAGAAAATTGTTATATATAGAATATATGCAATGTATATAATGTGTATAATGATTTTATTTAAAACATAAATAAGATTATTAATAAAAATAGTTTGATAATTAGCGCTTTAACGAAATAATTTAATATGCACGTAATTAAATTATTTCGTGGCAAATAGTTTAACATTCTATGCGTAAAATTTTATTCCAGTTCACTTCATTTTAAAACATTGCACCCAAATTAAAAATTATGGATAATCTATATAAAATAGTATATTTATTTGGAAAATCATATTTTTAAAAATTTCATATTAAAATTAATTTCTAGAAATTAGTTTTTCATTCGTTTGTTAAAACTTCAATGGGTTCTTATGAGTTTCAAAAAAAGAAGGATAATTGATTAAAAATAAAAGTCAAAATTAATTTAATTTATAAACATATTGAAAATACATATAGATTAATAGAATTCGTAAATACTTAATTGATACATGATTTGAAACATGAAATCTGATAAAAAATTATTGATTTAACAAAAGAAATCAATGCATTGTTCATAAAAATGAATCAGTCTTGAAATGGAATAATCATTTTCTCCTAATAATTCATTCTTTCCTTCTCTTAAAATGCTATTTGAAGATTTACTGAATTCTGAATATAATTGAGTGAGTTTTCTGAAAGATTAATCTTCGCATCAAAACAGATAGATGAATTTTAGCGAAAGATGCATTTAAAAAAAAAAAGCAAAAGGCAATTAATGTTGCAGAAGTTCTATCTTTTTTATATAAATGTTGAATTTTTTTATCTACAATTAATCTATACAAGTGTAGATTACTGAAGTTGATGTTCAACGCTGATAATTTTCTAATGAAAGATTTGATTTTTTTTTCCCCCACTCAAGATAGAACGTAACATTTTTCTCGGAAATACATAAGACTAGATTGAAGAGATTTGCTTAAGATGCTTATTTTCTGAAAACAATTTCACTGGATATTTCATTAGAAAAAGAAGGTAACGAAATCATTTCAAGTAGATGTAATTCCTAAGTATCTCATAACTATTTTGAAATTTAGAAATATTACTCTCTTACACTATCTTAATAATTTGACTGATTATTTTAATTATATTTTGTAATTTGTAATTATTATTTTAATTATATTTTGTAAAAATTTGAAGCAACATACATAGGGCCAAAAGTATCTTTTATACTTAAAAAATAATCTTGAAACACGAAAAAAAAAAATACAGCCGAGAGTTTTATTCAATAAAAAAAACTTGTAGCCGTGCTTCTTCCTACACACTGGGTATTACTGTTGGTAAAATGTTTAGTTTAAGTCTCTGAAGAGGAAATATATTTAGCGTCTCCCGGCGCATTAATTGTCCTACAGACTCTCACCCGGAGAGGAATTATTTTCGCACAACCACAGTTGGAACACCGATCTTCTACAACATTATCATTGTATGGTTACTGGTACCACTCTTTTAAAACAAACTGTTCGAAATCAACTGACATTCTTGGTCAGTTGGAGGTTTCATATTGGAACGTTTCTGGCAGACGAAGGCATAAGAACTTCTAAAAGGGAATAAATTAATGGTGTAACTTTCCTTTATTTATATGAGTCGTGTTTTAATAAACAATTTGATAACAGAAGACTAATTATTTTAAAATAATGTGAAACTCAGAAAAGTGTAATAAATAGTGTCTGTTATGAAGGAAGTGAAGTAGTGATTCTGGGCAGACATCTATCATTGGCTGCACTTACTTGTATGTCACTAACAATGAAATACTAACTAGAGGTAACAGAATGAGGTACTCAGACATTTTTTGTATTTACTGAAGTTGTAGTAACTAAAATAATTTCTAAGGGACAATGCCAGGTCTCATTAGAATCGTCTTTTGAGCATCGTTCTCTTAGAAAACGGAACAATTACAATCAAGATAATTCTCGGAGATGAATCTGACCAAATATATGAGGGACATTCTACAGAGAATGGTTGTCCCTCTCTACAATAACATACACCACTATACAAGGAAACATGTAATTAACATATGATTATTTATTTTGTTCAGCGTATATATAATATATATATATATATATATATATATATATAAGAATGGTGTTTACAGCTTTGAAAATTGATGAGCAGATTATTCGCTATTATTATGAAATGATTCACAGAAGTGTCTTTTGTACTTTTATGGTCATTTGAATAATATATTTCTTTATTCTGAATTTAAAAACTTGATGGGATATTAAGACAAATATAATAGCAGAAAGTAGGGCAGTAATTATATGTTTTATAAGTTCCTTCAGGTTTATACTCGAAGAACATTCTGCCGTCGTTGTTTGTCAATACAGAATATAATAGTCGATCTACTCATGTCCATAAATTAAGGATAATAAAGTTCAGGCAAAGAAAGAGACAGAAGCAAAACAAATTTGACTTATTTGTAAAGTCTATTTATTAAGCAAAAGGTAAAGAGCAAAAAAGATGCTATATGTTTGATCAATTAATAAATTGCGATTTTTAATTCCCTGGAGCAAACTTCAAAAGAACCTATTTACAAAAACAGTATAACATGGTTAGTATGATGGTTAATATGGAGTATGTCTCCCGGACGATGCAATACAGCCTTAACGCCTAGGCATGCTGAGTATGAAATTATCAATCTGATCTTGGGAATATTATCACTCTCATCAAGCAATGCCCTCCGAAGTTCCAGAGGACAGGTGGGAGGGTTGACGGGCTGCAATTCGTCGGCCAAGCATATTTTGCTCTATTGGATTCAAGTCCGGTGAGTATGCTGGCCAATCCATACTGATATCCTGAATTGAAGGCATTCGTCTACTATGTTTGCACGGTGAGGACGGGCGTTGTCATCCATGAACGGAAATTCATCCCCCATGGCGCCCCGAAACAAACGTTGCTAATTCCAGATTGACATCCCGATGAATGTGACCTTCATAGTTACACTCTGAACATGCAGGTCAGTTCTTGAACAAGAATAATTCCTCCCCAAAACAGCCATCCTCTTAACAGTAACGGTGTCGTTCAATGGTGTTCTCTTGGTGGTAAACCTGGTGCTCTCCATATGAAAGTCCGGCGAGAATCAGATTGCAAAACAAACCTGACTCGTCGGAAAACATCACACAAGACCACTGTTGCGGTGTCCAGAAATGCATGCTCTCTAGTCCAGGCAGGCGACAGGAGTTGCGGTAAGTGGAACACATCTGACAGACCTACGAGCATAGACCAATGTGCCCTAAGCGTCTGTACATGGTCTGCCTTGAAACTGTCACCGGTAGCTGAAGAGAGCTGGACGAGACAGGTCTGATGCTGGCCCGTCTGCTTCTTTTGGCAGTAACTGCTAAATAGCGGTCCTCATTCGGTTGTTGTACCTCGGGGGCGATGTGCTGTAACATCGACTCACATTGTCATCTTGGAATCGTTGCCAAAGCCTGAGATGACACTCTGGGCGATTCCAAGTTCCTTGGATGCTTCCAGCTGGTACGTCCACATTCCTGTCGTCCGATAATTTACCACGTGAAAAAATCATCCAAATGCTTCCTTTGTGCCATAACTATGCGGTTATTGCACTGAAAGGCTTTAAAGCGCTTGTGAACAATTTTACTTCTTTTGCCACCATTCCTTATATACCCCTCTCTTACACTCTCGTCATTGTGACGTACTATTTATAATTCTTCTTCAAGATGTGTGTGATAATTCTACAAGTGAAATTTTTATTTTAGAGCTCAATTTCTGTGTGATTCTGAATTATCCTTAATTTATGGTCATGAGTGTAATATAAATATGTGATCCATGTTATATTTATTATACTTATGATGATCCATATCCATATCCTAATCCATATTTTTTTTTATTATATGAGTTGAGATCTATGAGATATTACCAACACCGTATTGCGCCTTTGTTATTTAATTAGGTTTATTCAATTAGCAAAAATTATGATACATTGAAATGGCAGAAGATGCGGCCAATATTGTATTTCATAACAACGCAGTCATTGTGGCATGGGGAGTTGGGCTCCTTGATGATTAGAAAGACTAGTTTTTCTCCTTAGTATATAAATAACAATTAAAACTATTTTCCTATTAAAAAATTGATTTATATTGTTATTTAAAGGATAAATAATATGGTATTGTTTTTATTTTGTTCTGAAGTTTTATTTTTGTATTTTACTTAACGCAATAGTTTTTTTTTAAATAGTTTTTTTTGTGTATCTTTGAAATTTATAATACTGTTAAACTATTTATTAAATAATTTTATTTAATATGGGTTTAACAACTTGACTTAGAGAATTTTAAACAGTGTACGATTTAAATAGCTTTCAAATAAAAAAGAAAAAATTATTGTTTTAAATAGGATTCGATGACGTAATTTTAAACAACAAAAATACATAACATAATTAAATTGTATTTTTTTATTCTGCATAAAAACTAAAGTATTATAACTCAACTAATTAAATATATTTCACTGAAACTATGCAAGGATAATGTTCAATAAATTTAAAGATTAAATTTTCTGTTATTTGCCCTTTCTTAATAATTAATTAAAGTGCTTCAAAAGTTTGAAAATTACAAGCCATAAATCGATTCAACATTCAATGCGTCCCATTATCTCTTTCATAGCTGAACTTCATTCAACTTTCTCTAATTTAAACTTTAATGAATTTGAATGATTCAGACATTTGCAATCTAAAGTTTGCATTAATTTCATTACATAGGAAATGGAATTTTACTATAATTACTATTCGCAACCCATTTCAATTTGTGTTAACTGAAATTTCCATTGGGGAAATATTAAATTAAAACTTAATTACCATAAATTTGAATATAGTTGAGTATAACTGCCACAATTAGATTATAATAGGGTTTTAAAGACAAGATATAAAAAATTTAAAAGTCATAATTTTAAATTATTATTTAAGTTATAATAAATTAAAAAAAAAAAAATTTGAATTGTCGATGCAAACGAAAATAAATCTTTCTTTTTAAAACAAAAACATCTTTTTAAATATAAAACAAGATATATAGTACACTGTATGATAACTATATTACGGAAAAAAATTGAAATATATTTTTTATAAATTCACGTAACTTATTTTTATTTTTGATTTATCTATACACATCGATATCGTTTGTTATTATAAATTCATGTCAATACCTTATATGCTGTTATACACTCAAGAGCAAAACATTATGACCACCTGTCAATAACGAGTTGGCCCACCTTTGGCGCGCAACACAGATTCAACCCGCCTTGGCATGGATGCCACAAGTCCTTGGTAGATGGCTGGAGACAGATTGTACCAGATGTTTAAGCAACGGTCACGCAAATCCGAGATATTGCGAATTGGTGGTCTTTGAACTCTGAGCTGCCGTCCCAGGACATCCCAAATGTGTTCTATCCGATTGATATCCGGTGAGTTAGGCGGCCAGGACATTAACTGGAATTTAGCATCATGTTCCTGGAACCACTCCAACACAATTTTAGCCTTGTGACAAGGGGCGTTGTCCTGTTGGAACGTTCCATTTCCAGCTGGAAAACAGAGGCCATGTAAGGGTGCAACTGGTCCGCAATGATGTTCAGATACCCTGTAGCATTCATGGTCTGCTCTACCACAACCACGGGTCCCCGAGATGCCCAAGAGAACGTCCCCCAAAACATAATACCGCCACCACCGTCCTGTGTATGACCTACTGTACAACCCGCCTACCTACTGTATGACCTACTGTATACAGCTTCAACCCGCCCTTGGCATGGATTAATACCACCACTTAATACCAGTTAAATACCACTTCCACCCTGATCACGTGCCTTCCACGTCATCCAGGCGAGTTCATTGCAAATGTAGGGGTGGTCTTAATGTTTTAGCTCTTGAGTGTAAATAGTCGATTCAACCATTGTAGCCAATTACTTTAAATAATTTTTTTCCCTCAACAAGAGTAATAAAGACAATTTCTTTTCATTTCTATGCGGAGTCATAGAAACGTGTTAGATCTCTCGGAAACACTTTTAATGTTATATTTTATTATTATTATTCACAAATAACTAGTTGAATAATTGAAAAGGTAATTAAGCTACAGTTGTTTTAGGACTGGATTAGATTTGCAGTAATGTTAATTAATGTGCATACAGTACATCAAGCGATACTTTGAACTTATAACAATTCAAACATAGAGTTGCATAGAGTTGGGTAATTTTTAAAAATTGTAATTTGAAGCTGTTTTTAAAAATGACAACATGTTCTTAAATTGTTGAGTTATTCCATTACTATTTTTTCTAATGAAAATTCTTATAATTAATGTCATACTTATTTTATAACTGATCTTTTAAAAATTCTAAAACATTATTTAGTATTCATCTTGTTAAATATCGCGTACTGACTTCTTTGTATTCTACTATATCAGGATAAGTTGTTACGAAACGGAAGAATATATACTTTACAAAGAAATTTACAGTATAGATTATATATATATATATTTTTCACTTCTTTTTCTAATGCAGCTGGCAAACACTTAGACAGCTTGGTCTTGGATGCCTTAAGGCAAGCGCTGCTCAGACGTTACTCACTTTGCATTACCCAGGGCGCGCTTGTAACTTGAAAATAGGCTACGGATGCGGAGTACCAATGCCTCACAACGCTCTCTGATCTATTGGGCCGGGACCTACTGTTTAAAGTGAATTCCGAACCACTGCAAACATCCATGGCACCGCCGGACTCGAAAAACCTGCGGTACCGAGCGCCAGTGGAGCGCTAGCCACTCGGCCATTCAGGCCCCATAGATTAAATATAAAAATTAATATTTTTTCATGCTCGATGTTACAATAGTCTTGTATACTCATCAGTTTTATTGTTGCAATATTTAACTGGTAACATTAATATAGAATTAGAGTTGAACATGAAGTATTGTGTAAATTGAAAATAATCTTTTCTCACTTTGATTTTAATGAAGTATTTATCTTGCTACATGTAAAACTCGTTTGCTTTCAAAGTTTTTAAATTTTTTTTAATAAGGAAAACGATTATTATCATTAAATAGATCCTTGTAGTCACAATTACCATGCATTTCAATATTCAATGTGTAAGAACCGACACCACTGGATACTTTACATTTTAATTAACGACATTGTAGCATATTTTTAAATTCTTCGAGTTCTTTAAGTTCCACTTTACTGAAGTAGGAATTTAATATCAAGCAATTGTCTCTCATACTATTCCATTGAAACGTACGGAACCTGCCTAGTCAGTATCTGAGTATGACATTTGTGATAAAGCAATCATGTGTTTTTATTAGTGGGCTGCTGTAGCGAATTTATGGCTCAATTCAGTTTGTAGTTAACCGATTTCGGGCTTATCGCTGTACAGTTGACAGAATTATAGAAGCTATAATTTAAGGCATATATATTTAATCATTAGTATTAGCTACTTTGTTGATTATAATGGAAGACTTAATGACAGTGTTACAATCTGTTCAACATCTGTGAATCAAGTTGGAAATCATCTCAAAATTAATTATTTATTCTATTATTTATAGGCAGAAGTTCGACTTCATAAATATTATAATTTCTCCTCATATTACTGCCAATTACGCTTTATTCTAACAATTAGTAATATGAACAGAGAATTATAATTACCTGATCATTTCAATATATATTAATTTTCACTTATTTTACCTTTTTATTTGCCCTTACTAAGTAAATGAAGTAGTTGGGTGTATTTTTGAAGACAAATATTTGGATCTAAAATCTGCATATTTATTAAATTAAAGTCACTTATGAGTTGGCAGGATTATTTGCCAGATAAAGAATAAAAAATGTTCACTTTAATAGTCACTTTTTTTAAAGAATTAAACGTTTTGTATTAAGAAAATGTTTTAGGCAGGATTGATTTGGAATTAACTTCCTTACTAAAGCATTAGTTTATGACTCATTTTATAATTATTGATATTTGAGATTGGCATTTGTGTTTTTGACTTCATATTATTTTTAAAAGAACCTTTTAACGCAGAATTTTAAAAATTCAATGAATTTTTTAACCTTCAACTATTGCTTTTTATGGGCGAAAATTACGAGTAAATTCTTCTTATTCAGATATTATTACATTTCAATACATGTTAATTAATTAGTAATAAAAAACAAATTTTTGCATCTTAATGTTCTGCGTACTGTAATTTTTAGTAAAAAGGATTCACGCATAAGAAAATAAATTGAGTTAAATCTAACTTTGTTGGATTGATTTAACTTAGTAAAGTAAATGTAGTCGAAAGAAAGATAGAAAGTTTGAGAGCCATTAAACTAATTCAATGAAATGTTTTTGTCAATGCATTAACACGATCAAACGATGTGTGTGTGTGATCCGAAAACACTTTCTCGGATCACATTCCAGGTTTTCTTCTGTTTAAAGCCCAAAAAAGTTAAAGTTAAGTACTAAAGTTATTTCCAATTTATCCTTTCATAGCATGATATTCCACCTACAGCAAAGAGGATTTATAAAATTTCAAATAAAAGTGTTTTTATATGTATAATAGAATGATTTCCACTAATTAAATTCTCCCCTTTCATGATTGTAATATTTCAAGCGAATTAGCAAGTAATTTAAAAACTCTGATAAAAATTACATTATTTATTAGTATAAGAGTTAAGTTAAAACTATTGTCTAAATGACGCAATAATTTCTAAAAGTTGAGAATATGCTGCATTGCATATGTATGCATGTATGTTTGAGCATTTATGCCGCATTTTTCGAAATTTTCTATTATGAAAAAAACAAAACGAGGAAAAAAAAAAAAAATTATGTTAGCATACACTGGTAATACTGTTTCCATTCTTTTTTTTTAAGTTAAACTTTATTATTTTTTATTTTTAAAATGTTACGCAGATTTTCCTTTAACGTTGGATAATTTAAAATCCAATAATTTAAATAAGGAAAAAACTTACAGTGGCTAATTTTTATGTAAGGATCCTGCTTTAAATGAAATTATTTTTAGTTTCTTATTTTCTATGATACCTCATTGAGTAGATGTAAAAATTCTCAAACCAGAAAGGGGTTTTTGGGAAGAAATTTAATTAAAATTTGAATGAATTTGATTTTAATTTCAGTACATAGGTTTCAAAAATCAGAAAAATTCCGGTAGTAAAATTTCTATTAATTGAAATTTAATGAAATTTGTTATGAACATTCATTGTCATACTCAGACTGTGCTTCAGGAATTAATTACAAAAAATAAACATCTGGTTTATTGATTATACACGAAATGGAAACATACCAAGAAGTATAGTACCTGAGTTCATTGCATAATTATCTCTAACAGCTTTACTGCCACGATAGATGTTCCAAACTGAAACTGATGATCCTTCACCAGATGGCAGCAAATCCCGTTACTATGACAAAACAATTCGAAGACCCTGAAAGGTTGTAGAGAGTTTTCTTCTTCTAATGCAGCTGGCAAATAGACCGTGATCTTCGCCATAAGGGCCGCGCCGATGTTACTCACTTTCCATTACCCAGGGGCGCGTGTAACTTGATAGTAAGCCACGGACACGGAGTAACAATGCCCCCGCAGCGCTCTACGATCCTGTTAGGACCGGGACCTATGGCTTAAAGTGGATTCCGAACCACTACAACACCCATGGGCAAAGCCGGTATTTGAACCCGATACCTGTGGTACTGAACGCCAGAGCGCTAGCCATTCGGCCAACAGGCCCCGGTTGTAGAAAGTTAAGGGAGCAATACGTCTCAATCCCATCATCCCATATAAGCTAAATCAGGTTTAAGACTCGAGAATATGTGACATGCACAATATCATTCTAACGGAGGTACACCCCTACCAACAATGTTTTGTATGGTCTAGCATTATCTTCTTGTAGGATGAAGGAGTTTACGAACTACGCCTGTGTTTGAACAAATAATTGGATCAAGAATTGTTGTTGTTTCTTATCCCACTTGGCTGGCTAAGCCCACGAGCCCATACGTACTCATGATATAAGGGGAAGGAAGCAGCTTCTGTTGTGATGGAGCAACCGTAGGTAGAAGTCTGACTTTGGCTCCGTGACGCTCTTACACTCATAGGAGACCGGGACCTACAGCCTAAAGTGGATTCGAACCACTACACACATCCATGGCACCGCCAGGATTCGAACCCGAAACCTGTGGCACCGAGCACCAGAGCGCTAGACACTCGGCCATTCAAGTCCCAAATTTGTGAATGTTAACGGCACGCGGTGTTCCCAGGTGCTCACCCACCCAAGTACTGACAGCGCCCAATGATGCTTGACTTCGGTGATCTAACGAGAACCTGTATATTCAGCATGGTATGGCCGTTGGCTGGATCAAGAATAATGCCTCCATATAACTGAATAATAAGGATGCCTCAGGGCACGATTCGGTGTGGCTTTCCAAAGAGGTACGAGCGCATATACTTAAAGTGAATTTATCAAATCTCTTTCATCAATCTGGACTTATGCTGGGGCTAATAGCCCACTCTGACTTCTGGGAAGAATTGCAAGCACTTATTCGAAGCGAAGGCTCTGATGGACCTTGGACCTGTAATATAATTATGAGGGAAGTATTTATGCTGAAGAAGCTTAGTCCTGCATTGAATCAGGTGTTAGAATATGCAGTGAATGTAGTAAATGTTATAAAAAATCATCCATAGAAGGCAAGGTTTTCCAAAACACTGTGTGACAATACGGAAACTGAAATGTCGTATTTGTGTGCTACAGCAGAGTCCGATGGCTCTCTCATGGTACTGTTCATCAGGTATCTGTAAACTGCGGTAGGAAACGTTTATGTTCCTTAAATCTTTCTTTAAGAAGATGGACATAAAGATGGCAAAGATTTACCGATGCAGATTTTTTAAAATAAAACTAACCTATTTATACGATATTTATGAAAATCTGAATTTCCTGAATCTCTCACTGAAGGAAAAAAGCAAGCCCCTTTGGTTGCATAAAAACATTTTAGCTTTTATAAAAAAATTTTACCTATTAACTGTAGAAAACAATGAATGAAGTCCATTAATTATTATTTTATTGTTAATGAAGTGAGTAACAAATAAATGAACGAATTTGTTCAATAATACATGGACACGAGTTTTATTTATTTTTAACTTTTATTTTTAAAAACAAGCCACGATTGAAAATTTTTGGGGAACAAATTTCACATAGAATTTCATAAATTTTACTGCGGTTTTAAGAGAAAAGGATAATCTATATAGAGTAAGAGAAATGCGTACAAGTAAAATATATACTATATAATATATACAAGTTTCTTAAAAAAGTATATATAAATATATACTTTTAAGAAACTTTCAAAATGTTTTAAGCCAAAATACAATCCACATTCATGTAAAAAAAATCACTTAAAATAAAAATCGTGTAACTGTAATAAATAGTTTCAAAAATAATTTGAGGTAAAAGAGTCAGTTCCATGCATAAATGATAAAACACTGAGCTGCGTTTTGAAAATCAATAAGTGATTTATAACGTAGAGAAATGGGAAACCATCAGTAGATGTTTTTTCATGTTTTCGTCTAACGTTTTTAGTGCCCAGCCATCGCTCAGAGGTAATGTGCTATAGTTCAGTTTCCTCTGTGAGTATGGGTAAAACTTTTGCTTTAAAAAAGCGACTCCCTTGGTGTTCAACATAAAAAAGTTTTTTATGGGCAGCAGGTGTTTAAATTGGAGCTTTCAGGAATTTCTTTTATATGACACTCAAATTCAAAGTGGTTTTCTCAAATATCTTAACAGAAACATAAAAATAAATACTATGTACTAACGACCTAGCAGTATTTCCTATTACAAAATGTTCAACAAGTTAAGCTGGCTTATGATTAAACGTAAAAATAATTTAATTGATTAGTTAAATTAAACAATTAATCAATCAATCAATTAATTAATTAAATTAATAATTTATTACACTAATTAATTTATTTTAAACAATTTTGTTGGAAAGCTGGCATATTCGTTTTCAATCCTTTTTTTTTTTTTTATTTTATTTTTATTTCCAATGGAAGATTATGAACAGTTACAGCAAAAAAAGAACAACGAAAAAAAAAACATACAACACCAACAACACCACCACCAACAAACTAATGCAACAAAACATGCGAAAGCAGAGTTAATTAATCTAACAATAATGCCAAGTTGCAGATCTTTTTAGCCACTAAAAAGTGTTACCAGGTGCACCACGGGGAGGTAGGTCTTTATTCACAGAAATCTTAGTCGAATGCGAACAAGACATTGCAGCTTAGAACTAGACTGTTACTAGTGATGGTATACAGCATTTAACGATGATGGATTACGCGCAAAAAATGTCCCACAAATAAAAAAACTGAAATGGGCTTTTATTTCGTAAGTTAAAGAATTTTTGTGTTAATTTAATAACAAAGAATACCAGTTGTTGGATCATTTATTAACATTGAATCACTTTGCAAATATGCATTATGCATTAATACGTATCCGTTTTGAAGTTTAACAATGATATCTACTAATTAGTGGATATAAAGAGAAATATAATCTCTAAACCAAATGTGGACTCCAAATTATTAAAAAATATTTAAATACAAAACTCGAATATTTATTTTAATTCTATTCAATATTTTGCAAGATAACTGTAACAATTAAGTGCACATATTGATTGTAATTTTAAAAAAATATCGCTGAAGCAGTTAATAAGTGTACTATTAAGTTATATTATGCGACATTTTTCTTTTAATGTACTTATGGATTAGTCTTTCTCCTGTAAAATTTCGAGTTTATAAATTGTTCTTTTCATTGATAACTTAATGAATAGTGAGTAGTTTCAAAATTGTTTTTCTTAAAATTTCTTTCCCAAATAAAATTCATGTAGTAAAAAAAAAAAAAAAAAAAGCAATTAGGGTTTGTTTTTAATTTGATTATTAAGTGGTAACATAGAATGATTGAAAAAAATATAGGAACTAGAACTGGACTATGTAGAAATTTCTAAAATTGATACCCTCCGATCTAATATCGCGATGTACCGATTTTATAAAGCTTTAAAACTTAGAACATGTCACTTGTTTTTCTATCGTAAACAACGAAATGGAGTCTTTAAGCTCTCGCAAGCATAATTTTTTAAAAATAATAGTTTTCAACTTTTTTATAATGAGAATGAATTGTGTTCCTTTCAGTTTACTCTCACTTATCAATTATTGTCTTCAACACTAAATTATCACATTTTTTAAATAAATTATCTCCTTTTAACACGCTTTTATTAGTTTCACCTGTATGTTTATTTGTAACTGACTCTTTGGGCTCGATTTTTGCCCTACTTTTAAGCGATCAGATTTAATTTAAACGTTGTAGACTTATCAAGGACCGACGGCAATAAAATATTTTAATAAGTTTATTATCTCATCATGATTAGGATCGCCAGGATTAGTGATTTTATTTTAACTTATGAAGAGTCCTCTGTACCGGGACCTCATTTAAATATTATAGTTTAAAAATACTAAAAAATGCGCTTTTAGAGTTAATCAAACTAAAAAGTAAAAAATAATTGTTAACATAAGAATAAATGACTGACGAGAAAATGAATGTCACTGTTCTAAAAGCGTGGGGTTCTCGATAGCAATTGTTATAATTTTTCACTAGTTTCATTCCGAAATACAGAGTTAGTTTGAAAATGTCATACAAAGCACCCCGCGCTTTTAGAACAGTGACATTCATTTTCTCGTCAGTATTTTTATCCCTATGTCAACAATTATTTTTTAATTTTTAGTTTGATTAACTCTAAAAGCATGTTTTTTAGTGCTTTTAAACTATAATTTTTCCCATTTGATTATGCATCTTTCATTGCAGAATATCCCATTTAAACATCATTTAATGTCACTAAATAGTTGCATTCGTTTAGCTTTACCCAGATAACAGTAAGATAACAATAACAATAATAACCCACAATATTACAAAGTGGAGTACCCCGTCTTTCTTGCACTAATAAATAAGCAAAATATATATCAATCAATATATTAAATTTGGCAATGTGGAATAAAAAAGGAATGTTATGTTAGGGATGAATGAGGGATATATAATTACTAGTGACCCTATTAGAATGGAAAGGGGCAACGCGAATTAAGGTTATCTACATTTTATTAGGTTATATGCATTAATTGTTAACAGCCTGTAAATATTTGTCAAATGCTAATAGCTTGTAAATATTTGTTACATGTTAAGAGCCTTTAAATATTTGTTTAATCTTAAGAGCTTTTTAAATATTTGTTAAGTGTTAAGAGCTTATAAATATTATGTTCTTCAATGAAAGTAATGATACACAAGAATAATTCCACTATATAACATTAAGAGATAGGGCCTGAATGGCCGAGTGGCTAGCGCTCTTGCGCTCGGTTCTACAGGTTTCGGGTTCGAGTCCCGGCGGGGCCATGGATGTTTGTAGAGGTTCGTAATCCACTTTAAACCGTAGGTCTCGGTCCTAATAGGATCGTAGAGCGTTGCGGGGGCATTGTTACTCCGCGTCCCTTGGCTTATATTCAAGTTACATGCGACCTCTGGGTAATGCAAAATGAGTAAAGTCTGTCAGCGCTTGCCTTAAGGCATCCAAGACCAAGCTGTCTAAGTGTTTGCCAGCTGCATTGGAAAAAAAAACATTAAGGGATGGGCCCGACTCATGACTCAGTGGCAACGAGCTACTGGTGAGCATTAGGGCGAAGTTCAATCAGCTGGCGGCTTTGCTGTAGATACTGTTTCAAAGAACGAGGTTTAGTTTAGTTTTGTTTGCCGCTCTACTGTCATCTTTTACATACGAGGGCTAAATACACCGGGAGTTACAGTTTAATTTGGATTCTGAGCCACTACAAACCTTCACGGCAACGCCGGGACTCGAACCCGATCAAAAACGAGGATACTCGATAACGTTGGTGATGTTCAGCATCTTGCTTCGGGAGTCGGACTACGTGGTGGGAATTTTCCGGGTTTCTCCAATACGATATGCAAATGTGGGGTAGTTAGCCTAAAATCTTCCCTATTAAAAGAAGATCACCTCCCTTTTCTTCCTTCCATGAGAACACACGGGTTCATGTACTTAGTCTACATGTTACTGTCTACAAGAAAAAAACCTCATTAAGGTATGATTGGTTCTATTTACTAAGTTGAAAGATTATTACAATTGATATTGGAATATATAAGCACAAATTTCTATTTCTGCAAAACAAAGCAGATAGTTGTCATTTTGAAAACTGAGCGCTAGTAACATCTAATTAACTTTTAATGACTTTTATTTAGGCTTAATATGAATAAAAAATTTAAAAGAGATTAATTAAGAAAGAATGAAATTAAAGATTAATTGTTTGAGAATGTTAGGTAAAAGACCTTTAACTAGATACTTATTAGTTTCAGATTCTTAACCTTTTTTCACTTAAATAAAAATTACCTTCTAAAAACATTTATCCAAGGCCTTTTCATTTTGTTAGCAATATACACTCATGTCCATAAATTAAGGATAATGAAGTTCAGGCAAAGAAAGAGACAGAAGCAAAACAAATTTGACTTATTTGTAAAGTCTATTTATTAAACAAAAGGTAAAGAGCAAAAAGATGCTATATGTTCGACATAATTAATAAAAATTGCGATTTTTACTCCCTGGAGCAAATTTCAAAAAAGAACCTATTCACAAAAAACAGTATAACATGGTTAATATTTTGGTTAATATGGAGTATGTATGTACGAGTATGAAAACGGAGTATGAAAAACATCACACAAGACCATTGTTGCGGTGTCCACAATGCATGCTCTCTACTCCAGGTTAATCGCAGGCGACAGTGAGTTGCGGTAAGTGTAACACATCTGGCAGGCCTACGAGCATATAGACCAATGTGCCCTAAGCGTCTGTAGATGGTCTGCCTAGAAACTGTCGTACCGGTAGCTGAAGAGAGCTGACGAGACAGGTCTGATGCTGTGCTCCGTCTGTTTCTTTTGGCAGTAACTGCTAAATACCGGTCCTCATTCGGCGTTGTAACTCGGGGGCGACCTGTGCTGTAACATCTACTCACATTACCATCATCTTGGAATCGTTGCCAAAGCCTGGAGATGACACTCTGGGCGATTCAAGTTTCTCGGATACTTCCAGCTGGGTACGTCCTCATTCCAGTCGTCCGATAATTTACCACGTAAAAAATCATCCAAATGCTTCCTTTGTGCCATAACTATGCGGTTATTGCACTGAAAGGCTTTAAAGCGCTTGTGAACAATTTTACTTCTTTGCCACCATTCCTTATATACCCCCTCTCTTACACTCTCGTCATTGTGACGTACTATCCGCGCCATCTGGTGGTTTCCTGTAATTTGCATATTCTTCTTCAAGATGTGTGTGATAATTCTACAGGTGATAAATAGACTTTACAAATAAGTCAAATTTGTTTTGCTTCTGTCTCTTTCTTTGCCTGAACTTCATTATTCTTAATTTATGGACATGAGTGTAATTAAAATAACTGATTTCTAATAATAGAAAAAATATGAAATTGTGTTAAAATTCAGAAGTTAATTATGTAATTTTTCTATATTTTTATTATTATTATTATTTTTTTTTGTATTCGGTTTTAGACTTAAATCGATGTTTCGACGTATCGATTTATAGTCCAGACCTAATAGGCGCTCATTAGAAGAAGATTTAAACATTGCGTAACTTTTGTAAAAAAAAAAAAAATCAGAATGCAATTAAAATGGAATCCTCAAAAAGCAAATTCCGCTTCTATTTATAGAAACAATTAAAGAAAAACTGTCTGCTCTTCTTCAAAGAAGCTCGGTATGTAAGTAAAAACTGGAATCTTTTTTACCTTTTTTAATAATGATTATTAACAATCTACTTATATGTTTCTGAATCATTTTATTCGCGTTTAAAGAAAAAAAATGAAATACTTCAAGAAATTCGTTTTGTAGTTATGCAATTAGCCAAATGAGGTGAAATTATCGTCAATGGAAAAAAGGTAAAAGCAACGTTAAAAAATGTTTTTTTTTAATTCGAAATAAAAAAGATTCATTCATAAAAGGAATTTATTCATAAAAATAATTTTTAAATGCAGTTTGATATCAATTGCTTAATTTCTCACGCTAATTAACATGGGAAATGCTCAAACGGGAATGATTTGTTTAAAACATTTTATATATTTCCTTTTTCTTTACATATGACATAATGCATGTTAAAAAATAACAAAAAAAAATTTAATTTTGAAAATGTAACTTTTAATCTATTTCAATTAAATTTCATTTATAGAGTTTTTTTTTAGAATTTTCTTTCCTTTACTTTTTAATTTAGTAAAATAATTATATTGTTAATGCATTCATTTATTCTTAGAGTTAAAAAAATTCAGAATTTAATAGACATTACATTTAACAAATAAACATTAGATGTATTTAATTAACTAATTGACATTTTAATAAAATGTCAATTAGTTAATTAAATTAATTTAAATTTTATTAAAGTAGTCATTTTAATGATGCCATTTTATTAAGTCTAATGTCATATTTGATTTTGACATTTATTAATATATTTTATTAAATATATTATTGCACATGACAGGTTTTTATCATAATAAACGTTTAAAGTCGATGAATTTTGTTAAATAAGCAGTATCGTAGTTTCTAGTAATATCTTTAATTTTGTATTCAATATGACCAATTCATTTTTTTATTTTAAAATATACCAATTAAAAATTTTATCATATCACGGTATAAATATATCTTATATTTAGCAGTAACTTGTCAACAATTTGTGGATTTTAATTGAAGAATATGTCGATATTTTTTGAATATGTGTAAAATAAATGTAAAGTATACTATATTAATACTAATAATACCCCACACATACAGTGTGGTATGTTTTTTTGCTTTGCTTGAGTTAAAATGTAAGAATTTGTATATTTTTCCATATCGGTAATATTTATGTTTATACATCAGACTATGAACTTGCAACGGCCATACCATGCTGAATATACCGGTTCTCGTTAGATCACCGAAGTCAAGCATCATTGGGCGCGGTCAGTACTTGGGTGGGTAACCACCTGAGAACACCGCGTGCCGTTGGCATTCACAAATTTGGGACCTGAATGGCCGAGTGTCTAGCGCTCTGGCGCTCGGTGCCACAGGTTTCGGGTTCGAACCCCGCCGGTGCCATGGATGTTTCTAGCAGTTCGGAAACCACTTTAAGTCGTAGATCCCGGTCTCCTAAGAGCGTCACGGAGAGCGTCAAAGTCTTCTACCTACGGGGTGCTCCATCACAACAGAAGCTGTTTCATGAGTACGTATGGGCTCGTGGGCTTGTCCAGCCAAGTGGGATAAGAAACAACAACAACTATGAACTTGAGAAGGTTTTTGGTAGGATTTAAGGGCTTCTTGAGGTCAACTCAGTTTGAAATGAATGCTTCTAGTAACGATATCTGACGCCTTCGCATCCCATACGCATTTTTCTCAAATAAAAAGAAGGAAATTTTCAGATAGGAGATTTAAACGTTCCTATTCCCGGCCTAGACCAAGGTGCTTTCTGTTCTGTTTGCTTCAAATGAAGATATTTTAGAATTGACATCTGATAAATTTGCATTCCCTTTCCATTCTAAAAATCCAATGGAAAGATTCATTTGAAATTTAACGTTCTCATACCCAGTGTAGTGTTTCGTGTTTCAGAATCAATACAAAACACCGATGGACAATGTACACTAGATCATATATTTCCTAGTAAATTCAGAACTTAGAGGAAAGCATTTTATATCAGACAAACATTACATCAATCTTCATAAGACATATGTTTAAATTATTAGACATTACATTAAAATTATTTTTTTTTGATTCATGGCGCAGTAGTAACGTACGCCTCTGGAAGCTGAAGTTCAATCCGCTGGTGGCACTGTTGTAGACACTGTTTCAATAATAACGAGGAGGCTCTATGTTGTTTGTATTGTTCAGCATCTTGCCTCATTAATCGGACTACCCGATGGCAGTTTTCGGGATTTCTCCCATACGATTCGCAAATTGGCATTGGCCTCCTTCTTCAGCGGCAAGTCAGACTTCTACCTACGGACGCTCCATCACAACAGAAGCTGCCCCCGTCTCTCCTTCCACGAGTGCTACATGGACTTGGTCTAGATGTTGCTGACGCCCAAATGGGATAAGAAACAGCAGATAATTTTTATTACAAAAATTGCTGAATAATTATTTCTAAACCGATTTTGTACACAAAATTACATTATACTTCAAAAATAATTAAAGTAGCAACTCTTCATGTCAGCAACCTCTTTTTGGAAAATAACAATATTCCGTATTGGTTTCTAGGAAAAACGCATTTGCCTTCGCTTTCATCCTTTAAGCCTCAATCTTGTAGTCATCCATCAATTCTGAAGCTGTGAGATGGCATTTTGGATTCACTTACTCAGCACGAAGCGATAAAACCATCCTTCATCTAAAAATCGAGCACAAAAAAATGACTATTATGTATGAGTTGCGTAATAAAAACGCAACTTTATTTTTTAAGGAAATGGCTTCCGTCCATCAAAAACGCTGTTTACCAGCAACAACCTAATGGAGAAAAACGTGTTTATTAATATTGCTTATTGGGTAATTCGATATTGGAAGATAAAGTGCGTATTATAGCAGTTTATGGGGAAGAATAAAAAGAAACCGACAGAAGTCAATAAAAAACCCTTTTCAATTAATAGTTACAAAGAGGAAAAAAAAAGCATATATTGAAAGATGTAAATTTAGATATAATTGATCAATGTAGCAACAAAGTAATTTATTCAACCTATTAGACGGCAACTTTAGGTTTATTAATTTTGTTGGCAAATAATTAAAGATACACAGACTGAATTGTAGTTTAATGCAATAATTATTCTTCAATTATTAAAATATAGGTATTAGCTAAAAGCCATCTTTTTTTCAAAAGAATTTAAAAGGAATGTAGTAAAAAAGTTAATTTACTTAACTAAATTTCATCTTTAATAGTATCTGTGGTTATACAAGATCATTAAAAACGAATAAAACCATTACCATTACTTTTTTTACCGTTATTTAATTGCCGAAATACTGAATAAAAGTAGGTGATTAACAATATGGACATTATCATTATGGTTAACAATGATAATAAGAAGGTGTTTTAACATGTTATGTGAAATGCGAAATGGATGTTTGTTTTCCTCTTGAATGCCCTTTTCTTTGCACTGAAATTAAATAAAATTTAAATATTTTTATAAGTAAAATTATAATTATAAAAATATATTATAATGCAGTCTTGTGCTCAAAGATTATAATTTAAAATTCCTTTTAATATATAATATTAAAAATTACTTAAAAAATAAACTAGATTCTAGTTAAAAGGGTGTGATCTAAAGGGTATCATATATATATAAAATGTAGGATTTGTTTGTGTGGAAATCAGCAGGCGGCGACACATACGATTGCTTGTCTTTGACAGAGCCTGTTTACAATGTGGGGAGTATTCAACTTTGAACTCTGACCCCCACGAGAAGGGGACAGGTCCCCGTGGATGAAGAAAGAAGGAAGAACGGCAGACGGCGAAACTAGGCCGCGTCAAGCAGCGAGAGAAAATGACTGTTATTTAATAATTATTAATGTAAATATTGCTGTATATATAACCGTGCTTCATTAAATATGTGTTGTTAGGGAGAAAACCAACGCTTCGTTAATATGTTTGGAAATACACTCCCTAGACACCCCCTGCAAAAGTTTTTTTAGACTGGTAGAGAAGTCTAACAAAACTGTAGGTTCGGCCGGGATGCATCTTTTGTGGAGCGGCTAACCCTACATATACATATATTTTAGCATTTTGTTCCCAGGAGAGAGGAGTGTATATTTTTATTTTCTTTAGTGCATAAAAAACAACCTATCGCTCAGATTTGACAACAGATACGCAGTGTTGTGGATGTTTATATTACATGCAATTAGTGTTTTTTACTGATGAGTACAGCATGTCTCTCAAGTCTGATAGCATATAATCAGTGTCGTATATAATGAAACCTCAGGAAATTAGAGATTGTCTGGTCGACCTTCGCAGATCGAAACAATTACAGATATACATAAAACTGGACTACGCCATGATTTGTTGCATCATAATTGGTGATAGACCATGGGCTGAGGAAGTGTCGACTCTAATGAGAAGTGATGGAAACTGACACCCCCTTCTTGACTGATTTTCTTAAAGGGAGGATTTTGGAGAAGAAAAAAAGAGAGTTCTGCCACAAGTCTACAAGAAGTGTTGTTTTTCTTTTTTTTCTGAAAGTGATTGAACAGACCGGAGTTTCCGCCTATTTACAAAATGAACCCCTTGTGGTTTCGTGTATCACGTCGTGTGATAATTAAGGTCTGCCGAAGACCAGTGAATTAGATTAGTCTTAGAGTCGAGAATTCTGAAAGTCTCTGTTCTTGGAGGGAACAGCACTTATGTATCAAATTTAAGATTTTATTTTTCATTGTTTTGTAAATAATAATATTATAAATAGAATTCTGTATATATATATATGTATAATATATGTGAATTCAAATAAATAATCAACATAAAAAATCCATAAATATAATTTTTTTATTAATATGATTTTTAGAAACATAGAAAGTTAAAATTTTTATTTTTACAAACGTTATATTTTCAGTATTTACAGAAAGTTTTATATACGAGTATGCGTTATTAACTTTTGCATATACATACTATCCGATAAGCTACGTAGAAAAATTGTCAAATAACGAACTCATACAGATTCATACTTAGCGGTGTAACTGGAAGAAATGTAATATAGGGGTGTTTTAATTACAATAAAAACAATTTTAATTTTCAATAATTAAAATTTAAAATTTTATATTATCAAAAGAAAAAAATTATATGGAAAAATACCACAGTATCTAATAAACTTTCTTCCAAAATTGCTTTTTCGCCTCTTATATCTGACAATCACTTCTGACATGTAATCGATTGGTCGATTTCCGCTTTTAAACCGGATGTTTACCCTTTCACTGAATACACTCAAGAGCCAAAACATTATGACCACCCCTACATTTTCAATGAACTCGCCTGGATGACGTGGAAGGTACGTGATCAGGTGGCAGTGGTATTTAACTGGTATTAAGTGGTGGTATTAATCCATGCCAAGGCGGGTTGAAGCTGTGTTGCGCGCCAAAGATGGGCCAACTCGTTATTGACAGGTGACCATAATGTTTTGGCTCTTGAGTGTAGTTGACAGGACTATAGTATGCTATAAATTCTTTTTTTATAATAAATATAATGCAACTAATAAATTCTTATTATGTATTAAAAAAAGATTTATAAATATAACTTAAGCTAAGATAAAATATAAAAAAAAATGCTTCCTCTTATCAGTTTTCGCTTATTTAAATTTTTAAAATATGTATATTTTTTTGTGATTTTATACATTAGGTTATTGTAGCAAGAGTTTTAAAAACATTTATGAAAAGTCAATAAAAAAAAATGAGAGAATTCAATAAACAAATATTTTATCAATGTGCTTTGTTTGAAAACATTGAAAAAAGCCCAGTTAATTAAAATTGCTCACCGAATATGTAAAGAAACACAAACAGATTTATTGAAACGCATTTTTAATGAAGACGAATGAATTGTAAGAGGATGCTAAGAAACGAATAAAAATAGGTACCATAAAGGCAAGGAGAGATTTAAAATGAAATATTTAAACAAGTTAGACTCAAAAATCCCTCCGGACAGCCAGAATTCTTTTATTGGAATCGATTGATTTCCTCACCTTTTGAAATGACGCTGTTTATGATAGAATAAACACGAATGCATTTCGAAGGCTTTGAAGAATCAAGTAATTTTATTCATGAGTGAAGATGGCATTTGTTGGAGTTATTTAAAAAGTGAATAAATTTCCGAGCCTATTTGCAAAGCAGTATTTCTCACCTATTCTATGAATTGTTTTTTTTTTGTATCTGGAAATGTGTAAAACAATTTTTATCTATTATGCATGTTTTTAAAACTTATATTTTATACTCTTTTTTTTCTTGATAAATTAAGAACCCAGAGAAAAGCATTTTATGATATACAATCATTACACCAATCTTCATAAGATATTATACATTAAATTTTTTTTTTTGCTCGACTCTGACTCGGTAGCAACGTGCGTGGCTGGTGAGCATTAGAGCTGAGGTTCAATCCGCTGGTGGCTTTGTTGCAGACAAAAAAAAAAAAAAAAAAAAAAAAAAAAAAAAAAACCGAAGAGATTTTATGGCGTTTGGGATGTTCAGCATCTTCCCTCGATAGTCGGACTACCCAATAGGAATTTTATACATCTTCACCCATACGATACGCAAATGCAGGGTAATTCCCCTTGAAATTCCTCCGACACCGTCCTCCTTTTACAGCTACACAGAGATAACTACCTACCTACGGGTGCTTCGTTACAACACAAGCTGCCTTCCCCCCCTTTCCTCCTTTCTCGAGAACGGTTCATGGACTTAGTCTGCTTGTAATAATAAAAACATGAATCTGTTTATGCTTATTTCAATTTCTTCGTTTGTTTAAGTTTTAAAAAATAAATTTTTGTGATTCTATATGCTAAGTTATTATAGCAAGAGTTTCAAAAACATTTGTGAGAATTATGAGAACTCAAAAAGAACGAAAAAAAATATGAGAACTCAATAAAAGAATATTTTTTAATATTTCAACTCATAATTACATAATGAGAACAACAAAACAAAACACGCGGATTTTTTAAAATTTACAAACAAATCAACTTGCTTTGTTTGAAAACATTAAAAAAAATCCTCTGTTAATTAGAATTGATTACCGAGTATGTAATGAAACACAATCGGATTTGTATTGAAACGCATTTTTAATGAAGACGAAGGAATTGTATGAGGATGTTACGAAACGAATAAAAACAAAACATTTTAGAAATAACATCTTTTAACAAAAATCCCTTCTTTTTATTGGAATCAACTGATTTTCTCACCTTTTGAAATGACGCTGTTTATGATAGAATAAACATGAATGCGTCTCCAAGGCTTTGACGAAGAATGAAGTAATTTTATTCCTGAGTGAAGGTGGCATTTGTTGCAGATATTTAAAAGTGAATAACTCTCCGATCCAATTTGCAAAAGCAGTTCTCTCACCTGTTCAATAAATTGCTTTTTTGTATCAGGCAACGAGGGAAACAATTTTTATCCATTAGGCATGTTTTTACTGCTCGATGAATGGTAACTCTATGCAGGTTGCACTCAGTGTAAATCTTTATAAGTTCAAGTTCCTCTGTAAATGTTATTTTCTCAAGAATATATTTAGAAAATGAGGTTCTTCATTGATATTTGTTTGTATTTGCTAAGATTTGTTAGTCGTTATTTTTATGAGTAGGTAACGTTATAATGATTAGTATTGGAATAAAAACCTTATGAAAGCTTATATAAAGATTAAAAACAAAACAATGTTCATGTTATATGGTAATTAAAATTAAAGCTATTTAACATCATAGTTTTGTACGATTTAATTGAACAAGACAAATAAAAATTTAGTTAATAATAAATAATAATTTAAACACATATTTAAATCAGGAGCACCACGATATACGTCCCATTTTATGTTAAAATATAATTAACTGAATAAGCTGAAATAATTGATTATATTTTTAAGTAACTAATTAAGTATATAATTGATTTTTGAAGAAGATTTTTGAATTCTAATTCCAATTTACTACTATATTATACAATAAGTTTAAAATCATATTTTGTAAATTTTCACGCGTACAGCAGTTTTCTTTATATACAGGTTTTGCAAATAAAAAAAATCAAAAAATCAACTTTTGAATGTCAAATTCACCCTCACTGAAAATAAAAGGTTTTGTTTATATGCTACAACATGTACATTTCTATATTTATGAAGCCGTACATGAAAATGTAAATATGAATATGTAAGTCTACATCAGTAGTAGTGTATTCCTATGGGTATGGATCGATGTATAAATATGTATTAGGGGTATATATACATTAATCTGTATCTATTTCAGTGAATACATATCTATGTGTATTATGTGTATCCAGGCGTATTATGTGTATCCATGCGTATTATGTGTATGTGTATCCATGCGTATGTGTATGTGTATATATGTGTATCTATGTATGTGCATTATGTGTATCTATTTCAGTGAATACATATTTATGTGTATCTGTATGTCTATGAATTTATTTATAATATATGCATGTATGCAGTGAGAAATACAGTCTACTTCGTGTTTTTTTGTGTGTGTGAGTGAGCTATCGCACACATGCCTCTAGTTATTCTTCTTCACTTATTTAAATTAAAAAATATTTTTTTAAGATTTTATATAATATATTATATAGTAGCAAGAGTTTTAAAAACATTTGTGAGAATTACGAGAACTTAATTAAAAAAATATTTGAGAACTCAATAAACAAATATTTTTAAGATTTGAACTTTTATCCATGTGCCTTGTTTGAAAACTTAAAAAACAACAACCCCATTTTATTAAATGTAATGAATATGTAATGAAACGCACACGGATATATTGAAACGCATTTTTACTGATTAAGTATATAATTGATTTTTGAAAAATTTTTGAATTCAATTCCAATTTACTACTATATTATACAATAAGTTTTAAATCATATTTTGTAAATTTTTATGCTACACAGCAGTTTTCTTATATACAGGTTTTGCAAAAAAAAAATCAACTTTTGAATGTCAAATTCAACTTTTGTGAATCGCATTTATCATTTTGAATATCCAATTCACCTCACTGAAAATAAAGGGTTTTTGTTTATAGGCTGAATTTGCATGTACATTAGTTTAATTTATGAAGCCGTACATGAAAATGTAAATATGTATATGTAAGTCTACATCAGTAGTAGTGTATTCCTATGGACATGGATCGATGTATAAATATGTATTAGGGGTATATACACATTAATCTGTATCTATTTCAGTGAATACATATCTATGTGTATTATGTGTATGCGTATATATGTGTTCTATGTATGTGCATTATGTGCAAACTATTTCAGTGAATTTCCATATTGTGTATCTGTGTGTATATGAATTTATTTTTAATATATGCATGTATGCAGTGAGAAATACAGTCTACTTTATGCCTGTTTTTTTATTTGTGTGTGTGAGTGAGCTATCGCACACATGCCTCTACTTATTGTTCTTCACTTATTTAAATTAAAAAATATATATTTTTTTGATTTTATATCTTATAAGATATAGTAGCAAGAGTTTTAAAAACATTTTAAGAATTACGAGAACTCAATTAAAAAATATTTGAGAACTCAATAAACAAATATTTTTAAGATTTGAACACTTTTATCCACGTGCCTCGTTTGAAAACTTAAAAAAATCCATTTTATTAAATTGATTACCGAGTATGTAATGAAACACAACGGATTTATTGAAACGCATTTTTAATGAAGACGAATGAATTGTAAGAGGATGTTACGAAACGAATAAAAATAGGTGCCATAAAGCCATGGAGAGATTTAAAATAAAATCTTTAAACGTTCGAAGAGACTCAAAAATCCCTTCCGACAGAGCTAGAACTCTTTTTATCGGAATCAACTGATTTTCTCATCTTTTGAATTGACGCTGTTTATGATAGAATAAACATGAATGCGTCTCCAAGGCTTCTGCCGAAGAATAAAGTAATTTTATTGCTGAGTGAAGATGGCATTTGTTGCAGATATTTAAAAAAGTGAATAACTTACAAGCCTATTTGCAAAGCAGTTCTCTCACCTGTTCAATAAATTGCTTTTTGCATCTGGCAACGAATGAAACAATTTTTATCCATTAGCATGTTTTTACTGCTCGATGAATGGCAACTCTATTTGCACTCAATTTAAATCTTTGCAAGTTCAAGTCTCTTTGAGAAATGTTATTTTATGACAATACATTTAGAAAATGAGGTTCTTTATTGATATTTGCTGAATTTGCTTTTTGTTAGTCGTTTTTTCTGTGAGTATGCTAACGTATAATGTTTAAGCTATTCGAATAAGAACCTTTGTTGCAGACTTAAATAAAACAATTAAACAAAATATATATTTATGGCGTTAAAATTAAAGATATTTAACATCTTTTATGTGATTTAATTTAAAAGACAAATAAAAGTTTAGTTAATAATAAATAGCTAAATAAAGGGTATATTTAAATCAGTCCTGACAATATCCTGTTCTACGTTAAAGAAAATATAAATAACTGCACAAACTGAAATAGCTGATTACATTTCCAAATCTGTTATAAGTGAATACAAAAAGAAATTACAATTTCTGAACTAAATCATATGATAAGTTTAAAACATGAATCTGCTTATGCTTTTTTATGCCTTAGCATTTTCTTTATGTTCTTTTATGCAGATTAAATTTGTGATTCCATTGCAAATCAATTTTGCAAGAGTTTCAAAACTTTTTTGTAAATAGCTTTTGATTTTGCATTTCAAATTTACCTCACTGAAAAATAAGGGAGCTTATATGCGAAATTTGCTTATATATTTGAATTTTCAAGCTAAGTTATTGTAGCAAGAGTTTAAAAACATTTTTGAGAACTATGACAGCGCAAAAAAAACATGAGAATTCAATAAAAAATATTTTTAAATTAAATCAACTTTATTAACGTGCTTTGTTTGAAAACATTGAAAAACCCGAGTTAATTAGAATTGATTAACGAGTATGTAATGAAACAAACGAATTTATTGAAACGCATTTTTAATGAAGACGAATGAATTGTAAGAGGATGCTACGAAATGAATAAAAATAGGTAATAAAGACATGGAGATGTTTAAAATAAAATCTTTAAACAAGTTCGAAGAGACTCCAAAATCCCTCCGACAGCCAGAACTTTTTTATTGGAATCAACTGATTTTCTCACCTTTTGAAATGACGCTGTTTATGACAGAATAAACATGAATGCGTCTCCAAGGCTTCTGACCGAAGAATAAAGTAATTTTATTCCTGAGTGAAGGTGGTATTTGTTGGAGATATTTAAAAAAAAGTGAATAACTCTCCGAGCCTATCTGCAAATCAGTTTTCTTTGCCTGTTTTGTGAATTGCTTTTTTGTATCTGACAACGTGTGCAGCAATTTTTATCTATTATACTTGACTACTTGAATGGCAACTCTATGCAGCTGGCACTCAATTTAAATCTTTTATAAGTTCAAGTCTCTCTGAAATGTTATTTTCTCAAGAATAGATCTTAGAAAAATGAGGTTTTCATGATATTTTTGCGCTGCGTTTGCTATGTTTTGTTAGTCGTTTTTTCCATGTGTTTGCTAACGTATTTTAATAAGATACTTATGAAAGCTTAAATAAACCAATTATAGTAAATCAGATTTCATGAAATGTAGTAATTAAAATTAAAGATATTTAACATCGTAGGAAACACATTGAAGATTTAATTTAACAAAAGAAATAAAAATTTAATTAATAATAAATAATTATTTAAACACATATTTTAATCAGTAGCATCGCAATATAAGTCTAGTTCTATGTTAAAGAAACTATAAATAACTGAATAAGGTCAATTTCTTGGTTATAATTCAGAATCTGTTATAAGTAATTTCAGAAAAAAATAGATTCCAATTACAGTTTTAAGTTAAATCATATGATAAGTATGATTTTAAGTATATAAATAATATATTTTATTCAAAATATTATTTTAAATCTAAATTTTAATTTTTAATTTAATTTTAAATCTTTTTTAATAAGTTTTCTCACCTATTCTATGAATTGCGTTTTATGTATCTGGCAATGTGTAAAACATTTTTTTTTTATCTATTATGTATGTTTTTACTACTTGATGAATGGCAACTCTATGCAAGTTGCACTCAGTTTAAATCTTTTTTATAAGTTCAAGTCTCATTGGATATGTAATTTTCTCACGAATAGATGTTGTAAAATAAGGTTCTTCATTGATATTTGCTTGTGTTTACTAAGTTTTGTTAGTCGTTATTTCTATGAGTATGGTAACGTATAATGATTAAGTATTTGAATAAAAACCTTATGAAATCTTAAATAAAATAATTAAAACAAAATATATTTCGTGTAATATAGTAATTCAAATTAAATATATTTAGCATGATAGTTTTACGATTTAGCGAGACAAATAAATTTTTTAATAATAAATGATTATTTAAAGACATTTAAATCAGTAGCACTACCATATAAGTCATGCTCTATGTTAAAATATAAATAACTGAATAAGCTGAAATAGTTGTTATATTTCCAAATCTGTTGTAAGTGCTTTCAGATAAAAAAAGAGATACCAACTACAATTTTAAGCTAAATCATATGATAATTATGATTTTGAATATCTAAAATAATATATGTAATTCCAAAAATATGAATTTAAATCATATTTTTGTAAATTTTATGACTTTAGCATTTTCCTTTATGCACATGCTATTAATTTTTTTATAGTATATACAAAACAAGTAATAAATTTTATTATGTGTTCAAATACAGTTATAAATATAACTTAAAAACAGGTAAAATATAAAAACATATTGCATACTTATGCTTCTCTGCTTATTTAAATTTGTAAAATATTTTTTTTGTGGGGTTTTTTATGCTCAGTTATTTATAGCAAGAGTTATAAAAACATTTGTGAGAATTATGATAACTCAATAAAAAAAAAAAATGCGAGAACTCAATAAATGAATATTTTTAAGATTTGAACTCTTTTATCAATGTCCTTTGATAAAAACATTGAAAAAAATAATTAATTAAAACTAATTACTCAATATGTAATGAAACACAAACGAAGATTTATTGAAACGCATTTTTAATGAAGACGAATGAATTTTAAGAGGATGCTACGAAACGAATAAAAATAGGTACCATAAATGCATGAGAGAGTTTAAATAACATCTTTAAACAACATAGTAGAGACTCAAAATCTCTCCGGACAGACAGAACTCTTTTTTATTGCAATCAGCTGATTTTCTCACCTTTTGAAAAGACGCTGTTTATGACAGAATAAACATGAAGGCGTCTCCAAGGCTTCTGCCGAAGAATAAAAAGTAATTTATTCCTGAGTGAAGGTGGAATTTGTTGCAGATATTTAAAAGTGAATATCTCTCCGAGCCTATTTAAAAGCAGTTTTTCTTACCTACTCTATGAATTGATTTTTTTGTATGTGGCAATGTAAAACAGTTTTTATCTATTACGCATGTGTTTACAACCTGATGAATGACAACTCTATGCCGGTTGTCCTCTGTTTAAATCTTTTATAAGTTCAAGACTCTTTGGAAATGTTATTTTTTTGAGGATTATTTGCTTGTATTTGCTAAGGTGTGTTAGCCGTTATTTTTATGAGTATGGTAACGAATAATGATTAAATATTCGAATAAGAACCTTATGAAATCTTACATAAAACAATTAAAGCATTACGATTTAATTTAATAAGAAAAATTATTACGATTTAATTTAACAAGAAAAAATTTAGTTAATGATAAATAATTATTTTAAAACAGATTTAAATCAGTAGCACTACAAAATAATCATGTTCTACTTTAAAAGTATAAATGACTGAATAAGCTGAAATAGTTGGTGTATTTCCAAATCTGTTATAAGTGATATCAGAAAAAAAAAAATAGATTCCAATTACAATTTTAAGCTATATCATATGCTAAGTATGATTTTTTAAATTTTTAAAAAATATATGTTGATCTAAAATATGATTTTAGATCACATATTTAAATTTTCCTGCGTTTCCTGCAATTTTTTTTTATTGGAAATGAAACTCAACTTTTGTAAATCGCGTTTAACATTTTACATTTCAAATTCACATTCGTTGTAAATAAGGTAGGGGAGAAAGGTAATTTAGGAGTGTTTTAGTTACAATAAAACAATTTTAATTTTTAATAATTAAATTTTTAATTTCATATCATCAAAAAGAATAATTATATGCAAAATCCCAGAGTAGTTAATAAACTTTCTTCCGAAATTGCATTTCGCCGCTTATATCTGATAAAAGTGTTGTAAATAGAAATTAAATTACATAAAACATAAAAACATGTTGCAGACTTATGTTTATTTGCTTATTTAAATTTTAAAAAATATTTTTTGATTTTATACATTAGGTTATTGTAGCAAGAGTTTTAAAAACATTATGGGAACTCAATAAACATACATTTTTAAAATTAGAACTCTTTTATCAACGTGCTTTGTTTGAAAACATTGAAAAACCCAGTTAATTAGAATTGATTACCGAGTATGTAATGCAACACAAACGGATTTATTGAAACGCATTTTTAATGAAGACGAATGAATTGTAAGAGGATGCTATGGAAAATAAAAATAGGTATGGGGAAAATGCATGGGGATTTAAAATAAAATCTTTAAACTAGCTCGTAGAGACTCGAAATCCCCCGGACAGCCAGAACTTTTTATTGGGATCAACTGATTTCCTCACCTTTTGAAATGACGTTGTTTATGACAGAATAAACATGAAGGCGTCTCGAAGGTTTTGGCGAAGAATGAAGTAATTTTTACGCCAATGTCATCTGAGTGAAGATGGCATTTATTGGAGATATTTAAAAAGGGAATAACTCTCTGTGCCTATTTACGAAGTAGTTTTCTTACCTATTCTATGAATATTTTTTTTGTATCTCGCAATGTGTAAATCAATGTTTATCTATTATGAATGTTTTTACTATTATATTTTGTACTCATATATTTCCTGATAAATTCAGTACCCAGAGAAAGCATTTTAAGACATACAAGCATTACACCAATCTTTATAAGATATTTTACGTTTAAATTATTATTTTTTTTTGGCCGACTCTGGCTCGGTAGCAACGTGCGCCGATGGGAAAGATTAGAGCTGAAATTCAATCTTTTGGCTGTTGGCAGTCCTGGCGGCTTTGTTGTAGACACTGTTTCAAAGAAAACGAGGAGTCTTGAAGATGTTTGTGATGGTCAGCATCCTTCCTCTTTAGTTGGACTGCCCTATGGGAATTTTCCACGTTTTCACCCATACGATACTCAAATACAGGGTAATTACCCCTGAAAGTCCTCCCGGAAAATCCTCCCTTCTTCTTTAGCGACACGGAGACAACTACCTACCTAAGGGTGCTTCATCACAACAGAAACTGCAGCCTCTTAATCTTTTCATTAGAACTGTTCATGGACTTGGTCTAGACGTAATTATAAAAACATGAACCTGTTTATGCTTCTTCGCTAATTTAAATTTTTAAATTATGAGAATTAAATTAATTAATTTTTAATTCATGAGATTTTACATGTTAAGTTACTGTAGCAAGAGTTTTAAAAACATTTGTTTGAAATATGAGAACTCAATAAAAAAAAATTGTGAGAACTCAATAAACAAACATTTTTAAGATTTGCGTTTTGTGCTTGTTCGAATGTGCAATCGATTTGCTTTGTTTGAAAACATTGGAAAAAACAACAGTTAATTAGAATTGTTTATCGAGTATGTAATGAAACACAAATAAATTCATTAAAACTCATTTTTAATGAAGACAAATGAATTGTAGAATGCTATGAATGGAATAAAAATAGGTACCATCAAGGCATGTAGAGATTTAAAATAAAATCTTTAAACAAGCTCGTAGAAACTGGAAACTCCTCCGGACAACCAGAACTCTTTTATTTGAATCAACTGATTTTCTCACCTTTTGAAATGACGCTGTTTATGATAGAATAAACATGAATGCGTCTCCAAGGCTTTGTCGGAGAATAAAGTAATTTTATTCCTCAGTGAAGAGTGCACTTGTTGGAGATATTTAAAAAATGAATAACTCTACGAGCCTATTTACAAAGCAGTTTTCTTACCTATTCTGTGAATTTCTTTTTTGTATCTGGCAATGTGTAAAGCGATTTTTATCTATTATGCATACTTTTACTACTTGATGAATGGCAACTCAATGTAGGTTGCACTCGGTTTAAATCTTTTATAAATTCAAGTCTCACTGGAAATGTTATTTTCTCAAGAATAGGTTGAGAAAAATGAGGTTTTTCATTGATATTTGCTTGTATTTACTAAGTTTTGTTTGTCATTATTTCTATACGTTTGACTGACGTATTTTTATAAGAAACTTATGAAATCTTAAATAAAACAATTAAAACAAAATATATTTCGTGTAATATAGTACTTAAAATTAAAAGTTATTTAATGTAATAGTTTTATACGATTTAATTTAACAAGAATAAAAATGTAGTTAATAATAAATAATTGATTAAAACATATTTAATCAGTAGCACATATTTAATCAATATAAGTCAATTTCTATGTTAAAGAAACTATTATTAATGAATAAGCTGAAACAGGTTATATTTCCAAATCTGTTATAAGTGATTTCGGAAAAAATAGATTCCAATTACAATTTTAAGCTAAATCATATGATAAATATGATTTTAAATATATAAATAATATTTGTTATTCCAAAATATAGTTTTAAATCACATTTTATAAATTTTCATGCGTGTAGCATTTTCCTCTATGCACATGCTATTAGTTCTTTTATAGTATATACAAAACAACTAAATTCTTATTGTGTATTCAAAAAAAGTTAAAATTAAACTAAGATAAATTATAAAAACATGCCTTTGTTTATGCTTCTTCACTTATATAATTTAAAAAATTTTTTTTTTTTTTTGTGATTTTATATATTAGGTTATTATAGCAAGAGTTTTAAAAACATTTATGATAAATCAATAAAAAAATAACGTCAGAACTCAATAAGTAAATATTTTTAAGATTTGAACTCTTTAATCAATGTGCTTTGTTTGAAAAAGCTAAAAAACTCAGTTAATTAAAATTGATGACCGCGTATGCAATGAAACACAATTGGGTTTATTGAAACGCATTTTTAATGAAGACGAATGAATTGAAAGAAAATGCTATGAAACGAATAAAAATAGGCCCTATAAAGGCATGGAGAGATTTAAAATAAAATCTTTAAACACGTTCACGTTCTTTCACACTAATAAAATCTTTAATCGTAGAAGCTCAAGAAACCCTTCGGACAGCCAGAACTCTTTTATCGGAATCAACTGATTTTCTCACCTTTTGAAATGACATTGTTTATGATATAAACATGAATGCGTCTCCAAGGCTTTGCCGAAGAATAAAAGTAATTTTATTCCTGAGTGAAGATGGCATTTGTAGGAGATGTTAAAAAAAAAGTGAATAACTTCCCGGCCTATTTGCAAAGCAGTTTTCTTACCTATTCTATGAATTGCATTTTTGTATCTGGCAACGTGTAAAACAACTTTTATCCATTTTGCATGTTTTTATTACTTGACGAATGACAACTCAATGTAGGCAGCACTCAGTTTAAATCTTTTTATAAGTTCAAATCTCTCTGGAAATGTTATTTTCTGGAGAATAGATTTAGAAAAATAGAGTTAATCATTGATATTTGCTTGTATTTGCTAAGGTTTGTTAGTCGTTATTCCTGCGAGTATGTTAACTTATAATGATAAAATATTTTAACAAGAATTTTATAAAAGTTTAATTAAAACAATTAAGACAAAAGTTATTTCATGCAATATAATAATTAAAATTAAACATGTTTAGCATCACAGTTTTATATGACTTATTTTAATAAAACAAATGAAATTTGGTTAATAATAAATAATTATTTAAAGACATACTGAAATCAGTAGTACCACAAAATAAGTCAAATATTTCATGAAATGTAGTAATTAATACAAAAGATATTTAACATCATGGTTTTATACGAATTTAACAAAAAATTAAAAATTTAGTCGATATTAAATATTTATTTAAAAACATTATTAAATCGGAACCGCCGCAATATAAATCATGATTTAAGTTAAAGAAAATATAAATAATTGAATAAGCTGAAATAGTTGATTATATTTCCACATCTATTGTGATTTCTGAGAAAAAAATTACAATTACAATTTTGAACTAAATCATATAAGTTTAAAATCATATTTTGTAAATTTTCGTGTCGTACAACATATTTCTTTTATGTACAGGTTTTGCAGATAAATTTTTTTTTTTCTTCCCTTGCAAATCAGCTTTGCAAATCAAATTCAACTTTTGTAAAATGCGTTTATCATTTTTTCAAATTCAACTTTTGCATTTCAAATTCACCTCGCTGAAAATAAGGGTTTTGCTTATATGCGACAACATGCACATATGTATATTTATGAAGCCATGCGTGAAAATGCAAATATGAATATGTAAGTCTACATCAGTAATCATGTATTGCTATGGATATGGATTGATGTATAAATATGTATTACGGCTATAAATACATTAATTGTATATATTTCATATATACATATAAAAACAATATAAGAAATATACATATATGTTGACCATGTTAGTTTTTCTTAGAACACATTGATTAATAAATTGCATAATCATTCATATTTGTAATGGTCTCTGTGAAAATTGCCAAGTCAATCAATTATTACAGACTCATAATTTCTATGTGATTCTGAATTATTTAAATGTACTCTAACCTTCCTAGCAGTCTGTAAACATACTACTGAGCCACTCTATATACGTTCAAAATAGGTTAGAATTAATTAGACTATCAGATAAAAAGAAAAATATATATTTGTTTTTTTATTTGATTTTTGATACTTCAAACTTGGTTTTAGTTCACTCAATATTTCCTTATTAATATTTCTAAATAGTTTCAGACATTCCCAAAAATGTTTACAAATCAATATTTAAAAATTTTTCCAACAAAAACTATTCTTCCATGAAATTTAAATTCATATCACGTTCACAAGTTATATACATCACGTTTCTTTAATATCGGCCTATTTTTCACTTTCATCTATTTATTTGAATTCGTTATCCTTCATATCTTAAAACGTATAAGTGAGAGAGTAAAAGAAACGGATTTTTAATATTATTACAAACAAAATCTTCGATATATTTCTTTACCTTTTTCGAAGCGTCTTACGTAGCTGCAACTTTTCGAAAAAAATATTGGACTTTAATAAATATGCGTCTTTGATTTCAGAAGATAAAAATTGCTTCCTCTGCGTTGCTTGACTTCAAAAGTGAGTATAAAAATTCATGATGGCAGCAGTGCTGATATAATCTTTTTTTTTTTAATAACCAAATCTGGAAATCTAAAATTCATATGCATAGAAATTCTTTTTTTCTTCGATATAAAAATAAAAATAGAAAATACCCTTTACATTTGTAATATTTTGATTTATGTGCATAATATGCAACACACAATACGCTTAAAATTACAATGATTAAAATAAGTGATAAGTTTAAAATTATTTATTATTTTAAATAAGTATATCTTATCTTATCTGTTAATATAATCTTGAATTCAACATAATTTTACTTTGATTCTTAGAACTTTTATTCATAAAAATCTATTTAAAATTAATCAAAGGTGGTATTTCATCCGTAAATATTGGCAAAGCAGTTAAAGTTAGCAATTATAAGTTAATCTCTTGCTAAATGTAGCAACATGTCAAAGAAGATGGATAGATGTCCTTGCATCTCAATATTTACCACGAGGTTTGTTCTTCGATATTTTTGCTGAATGACTATTGTGTACTCCGGTTTGAGTCGAGGCAGTAATTAATGAACCCAACTTATTTCTTCTGAATTTGGTACAACTTTATTGGATGCCCACGTATTGGTTCGTAATACCCAACCAACCCTGTATTTAATTAAATTCCGTTAAATTCCGGAGCACAGCCTGATTATATGATAATTGTATTTGCCGTCTTGGGACCATGACGTATGGACCTGTTTTGAATGACTAGCAAGAGTGGTTCTCGAAAAAAAATAGAAACATGATGTCAGGTCGGAGAAATACCAAAAGGAAAACGGATTTGAATTAATCTCTTCAGAAATCAACTTTTAAAATAATATTTCAGAATAATATTTTGATTTTTGTTTTGTTTATTTTATACACATAACAATTTAAAGAGCCACACAAAAAAATAGACATTTGTAAAATATATGCACAAAACAACAAGGGCAAATCTGCCCAAATTTCGTTAAGGAAAAATTACAATACATTTTACATATTATGTTTCCCTTTTTCTCCATTATTTTAAATTAGTTTCTAATTCTACTTTTTAGGATTGTAACATATGTAGTGTGTTATTCTATAATTAAATTGTAGTCAGGACGCAGTTTAACCTTTTATGTAAAATGAAATATTATCAGTTCTGAATTATGATGTTTTATTTGTTGATTGATTGCAATGGTCAAATTCAATTTAATTTAGATCCAAAAGTATTTTCACAAAAATACATGGGCATACATATAATTATAAATTTTATTAATATTATTTTACGGTAAAACTTTCCTGAGACACTTTAAAAATAAATGTTATAGCAAATATCAAAATAGCCTGAAAATTTAATTTCTGCCAGTATCTGTTAGATATAATCTTGAATTCAACGTAATTTTACCTTTGATTCTTAGAAATGTTTTCGTAAAAATCTATTGAAGTTAATTTATAAATTGGCAAAGCAAAAGTTAGCAATTAAAAGTTATTTCTTCGTAAATAAATAAGTAAAGGATTTTGCATCTCAATATTTACCACGAGATTTGTTCTTCTAAATTTTAACTGATTTAAATGAATGACTATTACGCGCAGTGGAGCAGTAATTAATCAGGCTCAAACTTGTTTCTTCAGAATCTGGTACAACTTTATTGGATGTTCACGTATTGGTTCGTAATACTCAACCAACGAAGTATTTAATTAAATTCGTTAAATTCCGGAGCACTGCCTGATTATATGATAATTGCATTTGCTGTCTTGAGGCCATGATGTATGGACCTGTTTTGTATAACTGCAACAGTTGTTCTCGAACTAAAATAGAAACATGTTGTCAGGTCTGGCCCAAATAACAAGGAAAATGAATATGAATTTGATCTCTTCAGAAATCACCTTTTAAAATAATATTTCAGAATAATATTTTGATTTTGTTTTTCTTTTATATCGATAACAATTTAAAATGCTACAAAAAAATTTGCAAAATATATACACAAAACAACAAAGGCAAATCTGCTAAAAGATGGTCGTTGAGCAAAATAACGATAGATAATTTATCATCATTATCATCGTTTTATCCTCATTTACAATAGATCATTTATCATGATTATCAGCATTTTATTCTCATTTACAATGGATCATTTATCATCACTACGATCATTTACAAAAGATCATTTTACATTTTTTTTCTTTTTTATAAATTTAGCTAGGAAGTCTCACCCAAATTCTGCCATTATTTAAAAAATATTTTTTAATTCTACTTTTAGTATTGTAACCTATGTTAGTAGATTTATTATTCTATAATTACATTGTTCTCAGGGCACAGTTTAAGTTTTTATATAAAATAAATTGTTTTCAGTGCTGAATAAGGATGTTTTTTGTTGCAGAATTCCAATGGTCGCAATTTTTTCAGCAGAGTTTATAATGTTTTCAAACTTATAAATTATAGATTATTATGGATTATTATTTAAATTGTAGATTATATTATATTATTAAAAGGTCCTGATGGCCGACTGACTACCGCTCTGGCGCTCTGTGATACTGATTTCGAGCTCACCACATGGAGGCTTGCAGTGGTTCGGAAACCACCTTAATTTTAGGCCATCACTAATATGACTGTTGGGCGTAGAGATGACAACATACCTTGTAAAGAGAAAGCCTCTGATCTGTGAATACCGTCAGTGGGCAGACGGCCTTGAACAACCATGGGGCTGTTGCACTAATGATTGGTTTGGTCTGTTGCTCTACGGTCATCTTGTGTGCCACACGAGGACTAAATAGATCGGGACCTACAGTTTAACGTGGATTTCGAACCACTAACAAACATCCATGCCATCACCAGGATACGATCCCTGAAGCCTGTGGTACCAGCGGCCCTGCCAATTGGCCATCAGGCCGCGTTGCATCAATGAATAAAGTATCATTTAAATTATAGGTTATTATTTAAATTTATAAATTATACCATTAACAAAAAATTATAAATTGATTTTATTATTATAAATAATAATATTAATTACAAAATTTAACATTTAAATAATTTAGTTAAATTTGCTTGAAAAATTTGAGTTATTGGAAAAAATTAATTTGTATGAGATTTAATTAAACTGAATGGATATCCAACGATGGGCAATGAAGTAAAGCACGATATTCTTTCGAACAGGCCAATATGAAACTGAATTTTTATTTAAAATTTTTGAATATAAAAATATATTCTTTATAATATTCTTGAAATAATTCAATATGAAACTGATTCTTTTTTTTTATTGAAAATTTTAGTACAAAAATATTTTCTTAAAAATTTAAATGTTTTAATATTTCTTTGTTAATTTCTATCAGGATTGGAGCAAATCTGAAATTCCAACCTGATTGAGCCTACTAGTAGATTTCCGAAACATGAGATGTTTTCTTTTTAGAGGGATTGTCTGTCCTACGCCCAACGCTCTACAGTTATGTTAGACATGAAGCTACATTTTAAAGTGGATTCCGAACCACTACAAACATACATGGCACCGCCGGGATTCGAACCCGAAACCTGTGGTACCGAGCCAGAGAATTATTTCTATAATAGCTCGCTATTTATAATTTAAATTTAATGAAACATTTTTTTAAATTTTCCTGATTTAGTAATAAAAATTCTAAACATCTAATCACTTGAATGGGGACTGATGGGCGAGTGACTGACGCTTGGTGCCTCGGGTTTCGAGTTCGGGTCCGGTGGTGCGCGCGGATATTTGTAGCAGTTTTGAATTCACTTTAAACCGGCATGTTTTCAGGCAATATTTGTAA